>PVJN01018983.1:0-38067 GCA_004026805.1 Lasiurus borealis
GTCTCTAGACCTGGCTGGTATGGCTCAGTTGGTTGGTGCCATCCCATGCACTGAAAGCTTGCCAGTTCGATTTCCTGTCAAGGCACTGCCCAGGTTGTGGGCTTGATCCCCAGTGAGGGGGGAGGGAAGGGAGGGCATGCAGGCGGCAGCCACATCAATGTTTCTCTCTCTCTTTTCCTTCCCCTCTCTAAAAAAATCAATAAATATATCCTCAGGTGAGGGTTAGAAAAAAAGGAGCAGATATTAAAAGACTGTATGAAAAAGCAAGGATCAACAATCTGCTGTTCAATCAGAAACCTCTTTGAATATAAAGGCATAAAGTAAACAGTAGAAAAATATTCTTTGAAAATACTGGTTCTAAGAAAGCTTGACTGTCTTTAATAATACCAGACAAGTAGACTTTAGCAAAAAGAATATGACCAGGGAGAAAGAGGAATGTTTCATCATGCTAAAAGGGCAATTCATCAAAAAGACACAATACTTTTGAATCCCTACCCCAGATCTTCAAAATGAATGATTTAATTTAAAATCATTTGATCAAAAGGAAGAAATAGACAAACCCACAATACGTATTTGAAGATTCCAATGCTTTTGTCTCAGTAACCTATAATAATAAAAGCATAATATGCAAGTTGACTGAACGAGTAAACAGCAGAATGACCCTCTGGATGACCTTCCAGACGACCAGGCTATGACATGCACTGGTGCCAGGCCAGCCAAGGTGGGTGTGATGCGATTGGTCAAGGGTTAGGGGAACCCCATCATTGCCCCACAGAGGGAGGCCCAGGCCATCCTCTGCCCTGTGATTGATCCTGGAGCCCTGGCTGAGTGGGCAGGGCCGCAGGGCCTCCCTGTGAGCCCTGTGATCAATTGCCTCAAAGAGGGAGGCCCAGGCCAGCCAAGCAATCGCACCCCACACCTGTCACCCACAGAGGGAGGTGACCAGTGGTGGGGGAGGGGGGACAGCATGGCACAGATGGCAAGCAGTGGCAGCAGCGGGGGTGGGGCCAGCTACTGGCAGCCAGGGGAAGGAAAGCTCTGAGAGGCCCTGATTGCAGGCCAGGCCTAGGGACCTTACCCAAGGGGTCCTGAATTTCGACAGGGTACAGGCTGGGCTGAGGGACATCCCTCCACACCCACTGCCATGCATGAATTTCATGCACTGGGCCTCTAGTAGTGTTAGTAAGTATAAAGAACTATAGCGGACTTGAACAAAGGTATCAACCAACTTGACATTATTAATATTTATACAAGATTCCACCCAGCAACATAGAATACACCTTCCTTTCAAGTGTACATAGAACATTTAACAAGATCTATCACATGCAAGGGAATACAACAGGTCTCAGTAAATTTAAAAGTATTAAAATCATATAAAGTATGCTCTTTGATTACAATAAAAATATATTAGAAGTCATATTTCCAGACACATGTCTGGAAAACTCTCAAATATTTGGAAATTAAACAACACAGTTCTCAATAACTCATGGCTCAGAAAATAAATCACCAAGTATATTGAAAAATCTACTGTACTGAATGAAAATGAAAACACACTTCATATTTGTGGGTTGTAGCTAAGGCAGTGGTCAGGGAGAAATTTATGGCTTTAAGTGCGTATATTAGCAAATCAGAAATGTCCAAAATCAGTGACCCACCTTTAAGAGCTAGAAAATGAAAACTGCTTTAAACCCAAATATGTAGAGGTAAGAAAATAATAAAAATGAAAGCAGAAATCAGTAACAAAAGATATAGACTATCTTAGAGAAAAGCAATGAATTTAAAACATGGCTTTTAAAAATACATCAATAAATGAATTAATATTTAATTTTACTAATCAAATAGGACAGGAAGAAGTCACAAATGATCAATAATGGCAATAAAAGAGGGGCCAGCATTACAAATCCTACAGACATTAAAATGAGAAATAGGTAATATAAGCAAACTTATGCCAAAAAATTAATAATCTGAATGAAATGCACAAATTCCTTGAAATACTTAAATTGCCAAACTAGTTCCAGAAAAAATAGAAGACCTGTGTTGGCTTAACACTACTAGAGAATTTGAAGTTGCTAAAACTTTCCCATAAACAACAATAAATAATTCTGAGGTAAATTACATCAAACATTTAAGGAAGAAATAGTACCAATGATACATAAACTGATTCAGGAAAGTGTGGAGGAGGGAATACTTCCCAATTCCTTTTATGAAGCTATCCTTATCCTGCTGTAAACACCAAAGACTTTATAAGAAAGAAAATATTACAAACTAATATATTTTCATGATAATAGATGTAAAATGTCCTTCTAAAAATCATCAAATAAAATCCAGGAATGCATTCAAGGGGGGTTTATTCCAGAGGTACAAGTTAATTTAAAATCATTTGACAAAATTTATATTCATTCATATGTGTGTTTTTTTAAAGAAATAAAACACCTCTCAACCAAGAACAGAAGGAACTTCTTCCACCACCCGCTAAAGAGCATCAATAAAAACATATAGCTAACATATGTAAAGATGAAAGACTGAATGCTTTCATCCTAAGGTCAGGAACAAGACCACTGACTTATTAATGTAAATCACAACAATACACAAAATTACTTAAAATGAATCATAGATCTGAATGAAAAAGCTAAAGCTGTACATTTCTAGAAGAAAAGAGAGAAACATTTTTGCAACCTCTATGTTGGCAAGTATTTCTTCAATAGGACACAAACAGTATGAAAACAATTTGGTAAATTAGACTTAAAAAACTGCTCTTCCAAAGACAATAATAAGAGAATAATAAGACTGGTAAAATATTTGTCATAGATAAATCTGTTGAAAGACAAGTAGCCAGAGTATATAAAGAACTCTTACAACTCATAAGAAGACAAAAAAAGATTTTTAATGAGCAAAAACTTGGAAAATACACAGGAGTGGCCAATAAATGAGAGGAGGCTTAATACTATTAGTCATTAGGGAAGTGAAAATGAAAACCACAGTGAGATAACAAAACACATTCATTTAAATGGCTAAGTTTAGGCTGATATTATCAAATATTGTCAAGGATGTGTAGAAACTAAAAGTCTCAGAGGTGGCAACAAAAACAATACAACCACTTTGGGAAATATGTACATTCTCATAAAGGTAAACATATATCAATATATTGACCCTATACTATGGCAATTCCACTTCAAGGTATTTCTATAAAACTTATGTTCACACAACAATTTGCACACAAATATTCACAACAGCTTTGTTGATATTATCCCAACTGGAAACAACCCCAATGATCACCAATGGTTAAATGGATAAACACATTTTGGCATATCCATATAATGAAATATTTCTTATCAAATCAACCAACCAATCAATCAATCTTCAGAACAATGCAACACATGGATGAACCTAAAATGCCATGTATGCAGAAGTACATATATTATGTGATTCCATTTATCTACACATGAAATTTTAGAAGACAGCAACCTAATGTGCAGTGACAAAAAGTTGTTTATCAGTTTCTTGTAGTCATGAGTATTTGGGGTTAATTGATTAGATGGGCAGAAATAAACTTTTTAGGTGATGGTGGTGAATATCTTTTTTATTTTTATATTTCCTACATTTACCTAAAATAATAATAATTAATAATAATTACCTGAGTTCTTCCCCATGCTATTGTCTGTGTCCATGGGTTATGTATATCTGCACATACGTTCTTTGGTTAAACTCTTCCTGTCCCCCTTCAAATCTCCCTTCCTCCCCATACATTGAGCTCTGTTATTCTGTTCCTTACATCCATACCTCTGGCCCTATTTTGTTCATCAGTTTATTTTATTCTTTATATTCCACATATGAGTGAGATCATGTGATACTTACCTTTCTCTGACTGGCTTACTTCACTTAGCATGATACTCAGGAAGTCCCTCCATGCTGCTGAAAAGAGTAAGAGATCCTTCTTTTTTACAGCTGCATTGTGTTCCATTATGTAAATGTATGGTGGTGGGTATCTTGATTGTGGTGGTGACTGCATGTTTGTCAAAACTGATTAAACTGCACACTTAAAAAGGAGAAATTTTTGTATATAGTAATATTTAACAAATCCTGGCTTCTAGGATATGTCCCAAAGGTTCTGAAGGGAGAGTACCTTGCGTTTCTGGAGATTGCCCTATGAATCCCTGCTTCTTTGTTCTATGAAGTCCTTCCCACCTCATATCTCACCTGGTTCTCCCATCCTTGCTCCTCAGGACTGTTCCAGTTCTATCTAATGTTTCACTGAAAAATTCTCTTCATCCCTCAATGCACCACCAACACAGAGCCATGCTGTACAGAGCATCTTATTGAAGATTTGGTGATGAGGGAGAGAAGTCACATCACAGGAGAGGAAGCAATTAAAGCGGGCTGTCCGACAGCACGTCGGTGGTATTCATCATCCGCCCTTGAAGGCAGTGACTCAGCCTCCACTCCTGGCTGCAGCTTGCCGGGGGCCTTGCTCCTTTCTCTCCTTAATTCAAGGGCTAAAGGACTTGGACAAGGGCTAACAATAAAAAACCCTCAAGTCCTATAATGCTGTGAAACAGAAAAATGTCAATCTTATCCCTTTTTTGACATCTCTCATCATGATGAGCCCTGGTACCTACATTTGCAGAGTGTAAAATGCAAATTGAAGTAACTTCTCAAGCAAAAAAGCATTTATTTCCTAAAAGGAAGCATTCCCAGATTAGTGAGTTCCTCTGGGATCCTTGTTTAAAATGCATATAACTATGACCATGCATATAACTATGATCCACTGAATAAAAATGTCTTAGCCCAGAACCTGGGAGTCTGCATTTCAGCCAGCATACCACCTCATCAAACCTTCCTGTCTTGGTTTTTCTTAAACCGTTTAAAACTGAAAAAGTTATCCTTGTTTTGTGATTAAAAAGTACTCCCGATATACTCTACATGTCCTCCAGTCAGGGCTCGCTCACCCTTGATTCCGATAGCTGATATTTTCATCTCTGTAGCCCAGACTTTGGACGACCAACCTAACAATACAGCAGTGAGGGTGAAGCCACAAAAATGCTGTTGCCATAGTCTTTCCTATAGGCTCCCAGATTATGTTTAATGCTGGTGACCTGGGCAACATCTTCAAACTCCATAATGTGAAGTGTGTCTATCGCTCCTTAAAGCACAAAGTCACCCCAAACAATTATCACTGCTCTTTACCACAGTTTGCTGTGGGCGGCCCAAGCCACGAGAAAAATTCACAGCAAACTCTGTAAACATGAATATCTTTTAGTATCTTTAGATGGTCAAGATCTGATTGAAGTTGTTAGACCAAGTTCTGGAAAACTGCTTTGGGCATGTGCTTTGTCTGAAGTCAAAGCAGTGCTTAAAGGAAAACCTTGAAATAGCAAAAGGAAGAATGTTCTCAGAGGTTCACAGAGCTTCTCTACAAATCCTAGAAATATGCCAAGAACTAAATTTTATTTGGGGGAGCCCCTTATCAGCAAGCAGACCAAGATCAACAATCAGCACTAAATGGTGGCTTGATGTAAATGAAGTCTTCAAAGCCCCTCATCCTTGCCATTCCAATAATTGATTACAGCATGATTTTTACCCTTCCCTCTCCCCTATTCCCCTATTTCCCCCAGATCCTGATGAATTGCTATGATTCCTTCAGGGGTTAGGAATGTACGGACTGGCCCTGCCAGGTAGCTCAATTGGTTAGAGCATCATCCCAATAGACCAAGGTTTTGGTTTCAATACCCAGTCAGGTCACATAAAGAATCATCCAATGAATGCATACATAAGTGGAACAGCAATTCTCTCTCTCTCTCTCTCTCTCTCTCTCTCTCTCTCTCTCTCCCCCCACCCCTCATAAATTAAAAAAAAATCTATATGAAAAGAAACTAGAAGAAAAAGGAATGTAGAGACAAATATAGATGCATTAAACTTTATTTTTAGCTACAAGTCTTTAAGGGGTAACTTGTTCTTCTGCTCATGAAAATTAGGGTATTTCTCATGGTCCAGAGATCATCTCACTTAGTAAGCTTCTCTTTTATCTTTAAATGTAAATACTATATGTGTGCTTTCCTATTGCAAAGTCTCCCTATCTATAGTTGAGTGCTATTTTTTGTTAACCTCGACGTTCCCTTTAATTTGCATGGATAATAGTGCAACTGACATTTATTTAGTGCTCCTATGTTTATGTTACCTGTGTATTTATTATGGCCTTCAATCCTTAACACAATCCTATGCAAAAGGTTCTATGTTCACTCTTATTTTGCAGATGAGGGTACTGAGGCAAAGTTCTCACAACTGCAGAATGAGAGCTAGGATATCCAATGTCACAGCACTTCTTTTTAATTTTGATGTGCTATACTCATTCTACAGATATTTACTGAGTGTATACTATGTGCGAGGCACTGTGATAGGCACTGAGGATACAGCAGCAAACAAAAAGGGACAAAGATTCCTTATCCTAGTGGAGCTTCTATCTTACTTCACATCTCACATGTGAATTTGTGCTAATGTACCTAACTGATCTCTATTGCAGAATGCTTAAACTGTCTTTGATCTAATATCTTTTTAAAAAGCATCATGTGTGGGACAGCATTCTGATTTATAAATCTACATCCAAGTCTCTGCTTATTTCATCCAGAGAGTTTTTCAGAGTGCAAATTATAAAGTCCAAGGGCATGAACGTATACTCAACTTCCTAACACATCTTGCCAACTAACCCCTAAAAGGAGGTTACAATTTATATTCCCATCAACGTCCGCAGTTTCTGAGAAAGTCTATTTCACCACACCCTTGCCAACATGAAATATTTTCTCTAATCCTATCTACCTGGTAGGCATGTTCACAGCTCTATAACAACAAATACCACACTGACTTAGATTTATTTAGAGAAAATAAGTGTCACTAACTCAAAATAGTTGAAGAATGGTGATTTGTTTTAAAAACACCTCATATCCCCTCATAGTCAAATAGAAAAATTCAATACTTCCTTCTTGGTGCATATGGAAATCTTTATAAAGTGATCATTTTTTTTTTTTTTTGCCGACCACCCCATGCTCAATGACACATGAATCTCCCTGAGGAATGGCGCATCTACATTACCACACCTGGTAACCAAGGGGCCTGGGAGCACTTGGCTTCTTTGTGACCTGCCCATCCCAAAAGAAACCTAAGACAGCTGGAATGACATTCGCTCTGGCCCTTTTTAGAGTCTCCCTTGTACAACCTCTCAATTAGATGTGGCTTCTCCCTTTTGGATATTTCCAGAGCACATTTTCTGTACCTTTGTCATGATGCTTAACATATCCACTCATATTAAGTATGTATTTCTTTTAGCTCTCTAACTCGAGAAATAAAGTTAACAGCATCTGCCATATATATTTCTTTAGAGAATTAAATGAAATAATGCATGTAGCACACTTAGCATGGTTCCTGGCACTGAAATGCCCTCAACCAATATTTGTTGAATGAACAGTCAATGCACCATAAGTCTTGGAAGCTGCTAACGGCTGGCAAGCATGTGACTCAGCAATTTCCCTTCTGGGGATCTACCTGTAAAATTTGAAAACACTTTAAAGATATGTGTGCCCCTATGTTCATTACAATATATTAACAATAGCAATACATAGAAACAACCCAGGTGTCCTTGGATGATGATTAAAGATTATATGACATATATAATGGAATACTGCTCAGACAGAAAAAAAGATGAAATACTGCCATTTGCAACAGTATTGTGTTATGATCTTAAGAGTATTGTGTTAAGGAAATAAATCAGATGGAAAAGGATAAGAACATTTCACTCATCTGTGGAATATGAAACAAAAAGCAACAAATGAACTAACAAAACAAATTAAAAAATCAAACTCACAGATACAGACAAAAGAATGATGGTTACCAGAGGAGAAGAAAGGGGATTGGGAAAAGGACAAAGAGGGTAAATGGTGTCGACTGCAAGGTGACAGAAGGAGACTAGATTTTGGGTGGTAACCTCACAAGAGAGTACACAGATGTTGTGTTATAAAGTCACACACCTGAAAGCTATATAACGCTATTAACCAGTGTTACCCCAATAAATTTAATTTTAAAAATGAATCAAAGAAACTTGTGAAAATGCAGGACCTGAAGCTTCACCTCCGGAAACTGTGATATAGTAAGTCTGGGCTTGAGGCAGGAATCAAGGTGACTTGGAGACAAGTGGTCTGAAGATGTTGCATAACTTAGAGAATCGTGGTTACTTGTAAGCTCTGTGGTAGCAAGGATGATCTGACAATCTTCTCTAAGTGACCCTGCTCCTGTCTATCTCAGTCCCTGACATGCAGCAAGTGCTCGAGGAAGGACCTGGATTTCGGCTTTGGTGAGTGCAGGAGGGATGGTTCCAGACCCATCAATACAAACCAGAGGACAAATGTTTCCATAGTGTTCTTTTATACCCCTTCAGCAGCGGCACATTTTGAACACTTTGCTATGTGCCAGGCACTTTATCTGACTTAATCCCCATGATATCTCCATTGCGGGAAATGGAGGCTCAGAGAATTTGCTAGCCATCTAATGTCACATAGTAAGTAAGTGACTAGTCATGAGCAATTGATTACCAGATCAGAGCACCTTCCGCACAGCTCACTCCTGGGTTGGAAGGAAAGAAACTGGGAGGGATCGCACTTGGCCTGCCGAGGCAGGTGAGGTGTGGAACCCGTTGTGTGTGTGTGTGAGTGTGTGTGTATGTCCGCACATGCATGTGTGTGTTGCCAGCAAATTCCTGATTATAAGTAATTGCTTAAAATAGATGAGATTTCCCCTTTGTAAGTAGATAGCATAAATATAGGATATTAAATAGCTCTGACTTCATCCCCAGCCAATCAGCCCTTGCTAGTTTGCATGCTACATAAGTACAGCATGACTCAAAAGGCCCTCAGGCAGTGGGTGGGTTAAAAATCAATCAAACAATAATAATTTTCACGTGAAAACACCCTGGCTTCCCAGTTGGCTGTTCAGTTTATGGTGAGTCATGGATTTCCTTTTTAGGGTAATATCTATCATACAGCATGACTGGTTACAGGGAATACGTAATATCCACTATCTTATGGGAAACATGTTATTAAAACATTACCTAATGATAGATTTGCCCGATAATAATCCCTAGGATTAAACAAAAAAAGGTTAGGGAGATACTGGAGAGGGATTGCAGGGAAAAGAAAAGTGAATAGGAAACAGCCATTGTGTTTGGAGGTAAATAAAAGAAGTTTTTGTCTGGAGCTGGGTGTTGCAATAATCTTTACTGTAATAATAAGAAAGGAGGTGAGAGAGAGGGAGAGGCAGGAAGAAAAATGGAGGAGAATTGAGGATGAGCATTGAAAATTAATAATAATAATGGGCACCTTTCATTGTATTGTTAGTAAATGCAGGTACTGGGCTAATTATCTTACATATATCCTCTTTTTTTCTTTTAAATCCTCATATGTTTATTGATTTTAGAGAGAGGAAGGAAGAAAAAGAGAGAAATATATGCTATGACTAGGGATTGAACCTGCAACCCAGGTGTGTACCCTGACCAGAAATCAAACCTGCAACATTTTGGTATATGGGCGATGCTCCAAACAATGGAGACATCTGGCCAGAGCCTCCATTCTATTCTCATGAAACTCCTGGGAGTCACTCCCATTACCGTCTCCATTTCTCAGATTCCAGCCAGTATGCAGAGTAAAGTGACTAAGAACACAGAGTAGAGATAGATGTCTGAGTTCACTTCTTGGCTCTCTGTTTCCTAGCTGTGAAACCTTCATTTTCTCTGCCTCGGCCTTCTCATCTGTGAAATAGAGGTTATGGTAATTTTGCCCACCTTATAAAGTTGTTTAGAGGACAAAAAAGATTAATAGGTGAAGCATATGTAAACCCAATAATTCAGCTACTATTGCCAGTGGAAAAAACCTGAGGTCAGAAATTAAATCACTTGCCCAAGGTCACAGACTTGGGATGGTGGCAGAGTTGGAATTTGAATTCAGATCTGTCTACCTTCAGCCTCCATGTGCTCTCAAATATTCAGCTTTGGTTAAGGGTAGCAACAACAGTGGGCACTAAAGGGGAGATAATAACAGGGCATGTTCTCTAAAGTACATGATGCCAACTACTACCATGTGAGTCAATCAAACCCAAATGTATGGACCATTTATAGACACAGAGAGCATCTCCCACAAAGATTGCCAGCTCAGGAACCCTCTTATTTTCTAGAAATATGATGGATTTTAGGGCTGCATGATGTTGGTTGGTACAGAGCTATAATTTTTTTTAATAAATAGCAAAAACTAAAAAATTGTGAGACTCAGATTTATATCTTCTCTAGACTAGCAGGAGGATCTGAACCAAGAGCCCTAGAGGCAATAGTTGGTTATAATCAGATACCTGTGTATTCTCTCACCACTCCCTATTGGTTCTCCCACCAGGCCCACTTCACTCATTTGTTTTCTTGACCACCCATTGAATATGGGACGCCAGGACTTAGACTCCCTTCCTCAGCCTTGATGCCTTAGCTCAGTGAATTTTTCCAGAGAATAGGATCCTCCCCCCACTTTGTCCTCCTCTTCTGAAACCTTTGCAATTATCCAAACCGCTCTCTCAGACTGGGACTCGTAGAGAATCCAGCTCCCTGAGATGGGTCTCACCAGCATGGACTCACATCTCCTGAGATCTTCCAAGATTTTCCATCAAACATTCTGTTGGACTTACCAGGTCGATGAGGACTTCCATGTTGCTCTCCTTTCTGGTGACTGGGAAGTCCAGGCTATCCCAAGGTGTTTGTCTGTCCCACAGCCCAAACTGGGCACTTGAGAAGCCTCTTGCTTGAGATCATGTTCTCTTTCTGTCTTGGGAAGTTTCAAGGTTTCTCCTCCACCATTAAGCTCACCTTGCTCAGGTGTTACCAATATCACAGCAACACTCACTTAACGTGTGAGATTGCAATCACTGACCCCCAGCTTACCTTAGAGAGTGTGGCTCCCTCCAGGAGCTTCAAACTCAACAGCTCAATGATTCACCAGCCCAGGAAGGACCTCCCTTGTGTCAGGTTCTTTATAGCTGCTGACAGGTGATGCTAACCTTTCTAGCACCAGTTAGTCTTACATAATCTTTATAATCTGCTCACTATTCTATGAGCAGGGTCCCCATTTTACAGGTAGGGAAACTCAAGGTGGGCAAAGCTATTATCTTGTCCAGTGACAAGTCTTCTAACCCCAAAGCTCTGTGCTCTTTCTGTCTAGCAAGTTGAAATCTATATCATGGAGGAAGGAGACAGGAAGAAGGTGTCATTCAAAAGAGGGAGAGATAATAGCTGACTGAAAGGACCTGGAAGAATCCATAAAGGAGTAAAGTGGAGCAGAGCCTTGAGAAATGAGGTGGGTCTTTATTGGGGAAGAGAATATTACATATGGATGCCACACCAATAGAAATTCTCCTGGGTAGAAAATCTTGAGATATGTCATTTACTTTCCTTGGCCTAGTACATCTTCACAGGAATAAAGAGACAGTAAAGGCCGGCTTATTGGAAACTCTTGACTGTCACATAAAGGGGTTGGAACTAAGAGATCTGGGGAACCCTGGATAGAGTTTAACAGTGACTAGTCATAATCATTAGCTCCAGAGAGACACTCTGTCTTCCTCTCCTTCTTCTTTCTGTTGTTGAGTCCTCTTGCCTTAGATAGGCCTTAGTGTGGGGGTTGAAGGAGTCAGCCCTTCACAGTAGAAAGTTCACTGGCTTTGAAGATTGATTCCAGCTGGAGAAGGGGGCATTTGACCAGGAAAATGAAGGACAAATGAGATGTCAGCACTTAGAGAAGAGGGCAAAGGTGGAGCAACAAATGTGAGCAAAGGAACAGAAGCAAGAATTTAGCAGGCATATTTGGGAATAGTGGCTAATTTACTCTTCCTGAAATGGGAGGTCCATGAGAGGCTGGGATATGACGTGGGTACAAGGCAGGAATGGTGGATTTTTGATACATGTCAAGCTAAGGGGCCTTTATCTAATCTAAAAGGGAGGCCTGTAAGGATTTTGAGCCAGGAAGAGAGTGATATTGATGTCTCAGACAATTGTCTACAGGAGACTAGAAACAGATGCCAAGTAGACACCAACCCAATACTTTAGGTGAAATGTGATGGGTGTATGAATTAGGACAGTGGTGATGTGATGATGGGCAGTAGGTAGTGTTCTTCCTATGTCAGGCATCAGGAATATTAGAGCCTGGTGGTAAACAGGACACATTCTTGTCATTGTTGTTATCCTTTTCTCCTCCTCCTCTTCTCCTTTCCTTCTTTTACCTTTTTCTTCTATAATTATTTACATCTCAATAGTCCTTTGGACTCATTTTTACAATCATTTCCCCCTTTGTTTTTGTTTTTTTTTTGAATTTTTTCAACTCTATATGAATTAAAATTGCTAGGAGGAACAGAAACCCTTAATAACACCAAACTTCTTTCTCTGTTATGTCATGTAGGCAGGCCAGGCTCAATATGGCTGCTTCTTGATTATCAGATCCATGCTCTTGCTATCTTCCTGCTTTGTCATTCTCAGCTCATGGCTTCCACCTCATGATTCAAGATGCCCCTCCAACTTCATTATTAGGTTTGCTTTCAGGGAGGAGAATGGGAAGAGAGAGGACACTGCTTGCAATTGGCACACTCCACTCCTTTAGTAATCTGTTAATTACTTCTAATCACATTAGATCTTAATGACATTACATGGTTAGGGGCAAGAGAGCCTGGAATAGAAGGGCTTTACTCTGGGTCATCATTTGCTAGAGTTAAGAGCTGGTGGTGTGGCAAAGAGGAAGCTATACCTTGATGGCCTGTTCCAAGACCTACGAAGTGCAAGTCAACCACATCTCTGGTGAATCCATGCCCTGGGAAATATATTCTTCCCGCTGCCTAGGCAGACCTGAGCAGTGTGAAGTACTGAGTGTGAGGGTCTACCCTGCAGATGCAGATAGACTCAAAACCTGCAGAATCTCAGAGATAGAAGGGATCCTGCACTGTGTTGTCTAGACCTCTCTTCCACTCCATCCTAAATAAATCAAATTCAGCTTCTGTGTGCACATCCCAGAGTTAGAGGCTACCTCTGAGGCAGCTTACTTCATGAGTCACAATGCTCATTTCTCACCCTGAATCATGTTTGCTGCCTGGTAACTTCTCTCCAACAGCTCTGCTTTGGCTAGGGAACAGGTCTTGCTTATCCCTCACTCCACAAAAGAACCCATTTGCTATGTGAAGGCAACTCTCACATCTGTGTGTCTATCGGTCTATCCTCTGCTTTCCAACTAGTCTCCTGTGTTGTAGGGCCGATGTGCCATATGGTTAAGCTGACAGGCTTGGGAGTCATCAGATCTGGCTCTGACCCGGGCTGTGTGATCTGGAGTGACTGGCTGACACTTTCTGTGCCTATGTTTCTCCGTTCATAAAATGAGGCTGAGGTTAACCATCTCATGAGACTATTGTGAAGCTTAAACGAGCTAATAAATGCAAAACACAGAGCCTGCCACCACACATAGTAGTTATTACCATTTTATAATTAATAATATTAAAACATCTCCTACTCCTCTTCCCTCTGGGGTAAGTTGTGATGAGATATTAGATTACAAAGGGGATAGAACTTTGAACTCTCTGGGAGGAAATTAGCATAAAAATGTCATCTACAGTTATGACCAGGAGTCACACTTCTTGCTTTTGTGCCCCTTTGCTAGTCTCACTGGTTTGCTATTGCTGTGCATAGAATTTCCTCTTGTGGGACATCTCTGGTTTGCTGCCTCCATTTGCAAACTGCCTCCTGGGATGCTCTCCATCTGCTATAATAGGCGCTGGTGTTCATTGACTAATTTGTTGTTGCAGAGCAGACAGAACCCAAATACACAAACATACTGGAAAACTGTCTGCATTATAGAGGAAAAAAGATCAGAAAGCCAGATTCAGGTTCCTACCTTACCCCCAACTGGTGCATGACCAGGGTAAGTCACAGTGCCTTCTGGGCATCTGATTTTGCACAGCCTCTTCAACCACAGCATCCCATGGCCAGAGAAAGGATGTGCCGTGGTCTGAATTCCCCTGGGCTGGTCTTTCTCCCCACTTAGGGCTGGTCCAAGTGGGACCAGTATCTCAGCAGAGGCTGGGTGGAGCTTTACATGCTCTGTGAACCAAACAGAGCCCACCTGCTAACAGGGTGTGATTGTTCTTGTGATTTGGCAACACCTGGCAAATGAGTTCCATCAGCATTGAGCTAGAAATAGGTTGTGTTCTATGGGGCCCAGGAAAATCAGCATGCAATTGGCCAAACAGGCAGAACCAAGGCCACCATCAGCCCAGGGGCACAGTGACCAAAGAGAGAAGGTTTGGTGAATTACCCAAATGCATCCCTTCCCCCCATTCTCCTTCTGTTCCCCACCCACAACGGGGCCAGTGCCTTCCTCTCTACCTCCCTCTCCTCTACATCTGATCAGCTGACTTTTGCAGAGGGACACTGTATCCTGGAAAGAGCTAGTGTTCAGACATCAGCAGATTTGGGTGCAAATCCTGCCTCTGCTATTTTGTAGCTCTTTGGCTCTGAGCATGTGGTCCTCTTGAGCTTAAATGGCCCGGGGCAGTGGTCAGCAAACCTCGACTGGAGCCACATTTGGCTGAGGTTTGCTACTCTGTTGACTAGTGAGTTTGCCGACCACTGGCCTGGGTGATATAATGGTGTTCCGTATCCCTACTTCTAAGGGTTGTTGTTATGAACACTAAAAGCAACATGTGTAGAGCCATGGTTGAATAAATGTATCATGCATCTGTATCACCTGGGTCAGAGGCTTATTAAAAGCGAGATTGCTAGGCCTTTCCTCAAGTTTCTGATTCAGTGGGTGAGCCCTGGAGTCAGACCACAAAGTTTTGATGCCCGCTTCTGCCCACTAACAGAGTGAGTTTGGGCAGGTTCCTAAACTTTATCTGGAAAATGAGGAAATAACAATTCCTACTTTATGGTGTTGATTTGTGGATTACATGAGTTAATTCACATAAAGTACTTAACATGGGGTCTGGCAACAGTGAGCATTGAGTAACCATGAGCTTTTATGAGTATCACAGAATATGAGTTTAATACATGTTGGTTTTCTCTCCCTGCCTACAGCTGTCAGCTTTGCTCGAATCTGTCTTCATGCCGTCCCTCCCAGGGGCTTGGCATTCTCAGCCTCGCCTCTCTGTGCTGGAGGAATTGGGGACCAAGGACCCTGGTAAACCCTGGGAATGTGTTTAGACCTGGGAACGGGCTTACCTGAGGGGATCAGGTCTAGAGGGATGGCACTAAAAGTAGACCCAGGTTTCCTGACTCCCCAGCCAGGGCATTTTCCATGACATCCCCTTGTGTCCCCAGAGACAGGCTGGCTATCCCACGGTATGCTCTCCCCAGGTGTGCTTAGGAAACAGTCAGCTCCCCATCCCACACCTGCGCGGTTGCTGGCATTTGGGCTATTTCTCCTTTGATAGTTCATGATGGAAGATGACACAGCTGTAAACATCAAACATCTGAGTATAAATGACCATTTCCTTTTGGATTCTTTTTCTCCTTGGGCAAATGAGTGAAATTACTAGGTTAAAAAAAGGACAGGCATTTGACTCAGTGGATAAAGCTTCGGGCTGTAAACTGAAAGGTCCTGCATTTGATTCCAGTCAAGGGCACATGCTTAGGTTGTGGACTGGGTCCCCAGTAGGAGTATGCAGGAGGCAGCTGATCAATGACTCTCTCATCATTGATGTTTCTGTGTCTCTCTTCCTTTCCTTTCTGCTCTGAAATCAATAAATAATAATAATAGAACAAAACAAAAAAGTACAGGAAATGATATAGCTCAAGAAGAAAGCTTGACCTAGCAATGCTTCGAGAGGAAAGAACTCATTTCCCAAAAACCTTAGGGTGGGGATATTGATGTTTGAAATAAGTTAGGGAGCAGAAGGAGAGCCCAGAGCTGAATCTGAGTTTGTGTGGAAGGCTTTGGTGACTGAGAGAGTTCTACACTAAAGGTGCAATGCCTGACAACCATTAGTAATGTCCCCAAGAAGTTGTGTTTAGACCAGGGCTACCCAAGCACCAATGTGCATAGGATCTTGTTAATATGCAGAATCTGCTTCAGTAGGTCAGGGGATTGGGGAGACCCAAGGGTCAGTCTGTTTTTCTCCTCCTTCTTCTGTTTCTTCTTGTTTTTTGCATGTTTTTTTTTTCTTTTTTGTCAGTTCTCACCTGAGAATATTTTCCCAGAGAGTGGAAGAGAGTGGGGGAGACATACAAAGAGAAATATTGATGTAAGAGAGACACATATCTTGATTGCCTTCCGCACATACCCCAACCAGGGTGAGGATTGAATCTGCAACCAAAGTACATGCCCATGACCAGAGTCAATTGGGACCCTTCAGTTTGTAGGCCAATGCTCTCACCAATGAGTAAAATTGGCTAGGCCCAAGAGTCTGCATTTCTAAGCTCTGGGTGATGCTGCTTCTGCTGATCAATGGACCTCACTTTTGAGTAGCAAGAGTTCAAGTTACCCTGCCTAAGCTCAGCTTTTTCTTTGCCTAACCCATATTCCCATCATTTTTCACACCCAGCTCCAAAGACTTCCCTGGATTGACCATAACAGGCCCATGGAGGTGTCCCTCTTCTCTGGTACTTGTATCTGTGACTATCACAGCACTTACCATACTTCACTAAATTGTCCCTTTCTCTTTTTGAAGGCAAGGACGAGTCTCCTTCATCACTATATTCCCAGCATCTAGCACTGTGCCTGTCATGATTTGGGCCTAATTATTATTATTATTATTGAGTGGGTAAATGGGTAGGTAAATGGGTGAGTGGATGGATAGATAGCTAGATAGATAAATTAATAAATGACTATGAGGAGAGGGAAGGAGGAAGTTATGGAAAAGCATGGTTAACAATAAGATTTGGCCTCAAGATCATTCTTGTATAGTTGGGGACATCTGAACCATACTCATTACTGAAAGCCAAAGTCAGTGACCCTCTTCTGATCCCTGCCAACTCTTTCCACACCCTCACCCATGTGGACCCTGAACCAAGAATGAACTCAGATATAAGAATAAGATCCAGGGCTTAGAGGTTCCTCACAGGGTGGCTCTAATGAATACCAGAGAACAAAAAAGCAAGTGTTGGCCATCTTTCTCCTGCCAAAGAGTTATTTACACAAGTTTCCACAGCAATCCCCTTCATTGCTTTTACATGCCTATTACACGGTCCTCTGCAGGGAAAGATCTGGAGTTGGTTAGCTCAGTGGATTAGACAGTGAGTTCCTTAAAGCCAAGGGTACCGGGAGCCTTTTCCCTCCTCTGCTCCAAGGCTGCAGAGTGACTGCCCCATCCTGCCCATGGTCTAACTGGCCTAAAGATTAGAATGAAAAGGGGCCAGTTGAAATGAAAGGTGGTGCAGTGAAGAAGAATGAATCTAGTCTTTGATTTCAGACTATCCTAGGAATAAAACATGGAGAGCTCACTCATCAATTATATAATCATTTTTTAATTTTTTTGGAAGAAATTTTAAACTTACAGAAAAGTTGCAAGAATAGTACAGGGAACTCCTAGCTACCCTTTGGCCAGATTCACCAGTTTTTAACATTTTCTATCCCATTCTCTTCCTCTTTTAATTTTTGATTGAGTCCCTCTAATTGAATGAGAAATGCTCATCAACAACAAAAAAATTAGATTCTGAAACAAAAATTTTAAATAAAAAGTTATTCACAAGTCACAAGACAAAATAAATATAAAGAAATATACCTAAACTTTAAAATAATACTGTTTCTAAGTATGTAACATTTATACTTCATTAAAGCTTAAACCTGCAAGAAGATTTTTGGGACACTATAATATTATATATTAATGTATAATTTATTTTTGGAAACATTTGAAAACAGATGGCATATATCATGCCCCATATATTACACCTCTTAGTATTTTAGTGTGTATTACCTAAGAATAAGTATATTTTCTTATATAACCTCAGCGAAGTTTCAGGAACTTTTAAAATTAATAGACCACTTTTATATACAGTCTATATTCAAATTTTTTCCAATTGTACCAATAATGTCTTACATAGAAGTTTTTTCCCCTTTGAGTATCTTGAGTAATTAATTACAGGGTACATTTATTTCTGTATGTATTCAGTTTTATATTTTTCCTTGTTGATTTATTTTATTTGTGGACATTAACATGCTTCCAAAGTCAAAACTATATAGAGATGTTTTCTTCTTTCCTGATCTCTTCCACCTCATTCCCCCAGGTAAGTAGCCAATTTTATTGCTTTCTTACTAAAGGCCTGGTGCACAAATTTGTGCATGGGTGGGGTCCCTAGGCCTGGCTGGCGATTGGGGCCAGCCTGGAGGAGGGATCGTGGGAGGTTAGTTATGGGAGTGCACTGATCACCAGAGGGCAGCTCTTGCATTGAGCATCTGCCTCCTGGTGGGCAATGTGTGTCATAGTTACTGGTCAACTGGTCATTCTGGTTGTTCAGTTATAATATAGGCTTTTATATATATAAATTGTTTCTGCATTTTTTTTTTGCAGAAGTAGGTAGATAGATATATTTGTGTTTTCTTTTTTGTTACTCAAAAGTTAGTGCCTTAAGTGTACACATTTGCACTTTGCTTTTTTCCTGGCATTTACTCCACACTCATGTATGGAGATGTGCATACATGTAGGAGATTATCATGGCCACAGGTTATTTGCTGCTCCTCCATGCAACTCACTTTGGACAGTAATAGCTCATGGCATAAGCACTGTATAGGTCTGCTCTTGTGTATTTTGTAGTTTTCTTTGCATAATTTCTGAACATTTCTCCTTAGGATATAATCTTAAACAAGTGACTTTATCTTTCTGAACCTCAGATTTCTCATCCATAAAGAAAGGGGCACATGCCCAGGTTGAGGGTTCTATCCCTAGTGGGGGGTTGGCAGGGGGGTTCTTACTCATTGATATTTGTATCTCTCTCTCCTCTTCCTTCCTCTCTGAAACAAATAAAAATATATTTTAAAATAAAAGAAAGAAAGGAAAGGGGTGTTCTAATAGGTTTCTTGAAGAGTAATTATAAAATATGAATGAGGTAAAATAAGTCCTGTACAAATCCTAGTTTCCTTACTCCTTTCTTTGAGGCTCATGCTTGCTTTTGAGGAGGGGGAGGAGGGGAATAATTGGTCGCAGTTGTCTAGTAAAGATATTAACTATGTCAGTAAGTAAGTCAATCAATATTGTAGAGCTCACCATGTATCGAGAGCTGAGACCACTACTGGGGATATAATGGTGAGAAAATCAAACAAAGTTTCTACTCTCATAGAGCATCTGGTTGATGAGCATCTCCCAGTAATCTTTGGAGATTTTACAAAATCAAAACGCAAAGCCAATTAGCAAGCCAGGCCCTGCAATTCAACAGATTCTACAATTGTACCCCTTAGGGAAGTGGAGGCTCTAAATACTTTTAGAATCCAGATTCCAGTTTGAATCATCCTGCAAGCAGATATCACCTAAAATGAGAAAGAATAGGAGCTGAAGGGAACACGTAGGGGAGGAAACAGGGGACAGTGGGCCCTGATCCGAGGACAAGCACAAGATTAATGAGTGACGAGAAATTCAGTATCCAGGCTCCCAGGCTGGGGCACTTTCCAACACACACCCACTGTCATTCTATTTTCCATCTGCATCTTTGTCACTGTCACATACATACCAGGATTTCAGTTGTTGGTGCTGATGGTAGGGGATTAATCACAAGGAATAATAATTATTGGAATCGAGAGTCTAGGTCAGTGGTTGGCAAACTCATTAGGTAACAGAGCAACAAATCACAGCTCTGCTTCTGTGAATTTCAGGTGCATTTTGTAGTTTTCTTTGCATAATTTCTGAATATTTCTCCTTAGAAAGGATGCCAACCACTGTTAGGGAAAATTGGCCAAAAAGGAACAGCCCATTTCTAAGAAAGACCTGATATTGCTAATGTCATTAGGTCATGAAGCTGCAACTCAATCCACAATGAAGGCCATTTAACAAAACTGCATTGACATATAGAGTTAGAGTGGGGAGCAAATGAGACAAAATCAGAATCACTCCAGGACAGCATTTTTCGGAAGCAGACACAATCCTTTACTGTCTGTGACTTTTACCAGGTTATTCCATTTCACTGAACTTTTTTTTAAAAATGAGCATGTCTCTGTGGGAACTGTGGAAGATGCTGCTAGTTATTTCCAGTTTAGTTTCCCCTTCCTCTGGACTAATAGAACCCCCAGTTCTTAGCTGGGCAAATGGCTGTCTGGAAGGAAGACCGCATTTCCTCAGTTTTTACTGTAGCTAGGCACAGCCATGTGACTAAGTGGGAAGCAAGGAGAAATGCTATATCCAACTTCCAGGAAATATCCTTATACATAGGGCAACAGTATGATGAGTTTCTACTTCTACTTGTTCCCTGCTTTGGGGTGAAATAATAAAAACTGGAGCTGAATGAACTACCAACAGGTATCCTTAAGAATAAAAGCCACATAATGAAGTACAGGATGGAAGGACTCTGGGCCACTCTGAGCACTGAACCACTCCTGAATAGCTTACTGATATTTTGATATAAGATTTTTTTCTATTATTTTTAAATAAGTGCTCTTTGGGGACTAGAGTATCTCATGCAGTGATGGGAGAAGGCCTAGCAATATTAATTCCTTGCTCTAATGGGTATCTGTTGCTTTTGCCTGGCTTCCATTGCTCCCACTACTAATGATTGCACCTCAAGCTTTCTTTGAGGAATGACCCCTTCCCCTAGCGTTGGTGCAACTGTGATTAAGTTGCATCACCTTTTCCTAAGCTGGACCAACTGGACTTTGAATTTGAATGGGGGAAGTTGAATCTTAGACATTTTAATCTAAGCAACAAGACTATCAGAAGTGGGTGAGTCCTAGAGGTGGGTGGCAAGGAAAACATAAATTAAGAAATGTGACAGAAAAGCTAAAAATAGAAAATCACCATTTACTACTAGCATAATACTGGACTGAAAAAAGAATCATCAATGGATGCTAAATCATTAGGTTAAAAAATGTTGAGCAATGGGATACTTATAGCCTCAAAGTACCACTCTATAGGTTATTTATCAATTACAAAGGCATAAAGATACCTCCACAATGGAGAGAGCTGGTGGACACCACTTAGCCAGATGATCAAAGATAATATATCAATGATGGGACATCCTATGGTCCCTGATATGTGGCCCTGAGATGGATTCAACATCATCTATACAGTATTCATGATGAAACTAAACTGATTAACGTGAAATCTAATTACCAAAAATAAACAAATTCAGACTGAGGGACATTATGCACAACAACTGGCCTAGACTCTTTAAACATTTCACAGGCATGAAAGGAGACTAGTAAAATAAAATAAAATAAAATAAAATAAAATAAAATAAAATAAAATAAAATAAAATAAAATATAGTTAAAATGCATAATCCTGGATAAACAAAAACAGTACAGGAATAAAAAACAGTTTGGGAACAATTGGGGAAGTTTGAATATGGACTGCATATTACAAGGTATTGTAATATGTATAGTATATTATCCATGTAAGTTTTCTAAGTGTGAAAACTGTGGTTAAATAGGAGAATATTCTTGTTTACATGTTCTTAAGGGATCCATGCTTAATATTTGGTAGTAAACTATTACGTTGTCTGCATAATGTTGAAATGGTTCAGCAAAAAGGTAAAATGGATAAACACAGGGGAGAAGAGAGAGAGAGAGAGAGCGAGAGAGCGCTAATGTTGTCTAATGTGAACACTTGGTGGGGCTTCTGGAAGGGCAAAGGCACCATTGTATTATTCTTGCAACTTTCTGTAAGTCTCAACTTTTCCAAATAAAAATTTAGAAGGGTAGACTCTTTTCCTTTTCCATCCTTAGAGTGAAATACAAAACCTTCAAAAGAATGCTTCCCTCTTCAAATCACATGTTCTAGCCCCCTTTTTAAAATTAAAGATAGGAGGATCAAGTGGCTAAAGGGAGAGAAATATATGTTGATGGAAGGTGCCCTGGGCTCTTTTTGCCAGAGAACATGTGAGCCAGGGGTATGACCTCGCATGGAGCATGGAGGCTTTCCACTGGGAGGGGCATTTGAGGTCACGTCTGGGTTCAGTCTGTGTGACAGTGGCCTTCAGGATGCTCTCAAGGCAAGCAGAATATTAGAAAGAGGAGCAAGGAAATTGGGGCCTCTTACACAAATGATAAAGCCCTGCCTCTCTTTCCAGTCTTAGTTTCTATATCTCCCCCTCCTATCTCCTCCCCTTCACTCTCACAACTCTCTAGCCCCTCAGACTTTCCTACTCCTCACACAGGCTGAGCATGGAGCCCATGTCCTTACTATGCATAGACGGCCCTCCACCATGTGCCTTAGTCAGCTCTTTTCTCACTCAACTCCTTTTCCATGTTTTTGTTCATATGTGTAAATCATTCCAAACCATCTGCACTTTCCCAAGTTCAACACTTACTGCCTCATATTTCAAGGCTGCCTGCCTGCAGTGGCCCTCCTCTGCCCTGGTCTCTCCAGTGAACATCCACACTTCCTTCAGCCAGCCCTCAGCTAGTGCCTTCTTCTGAGAGCTTTTCCTGCTCTTTATTCCTGTTCCAGAAGTTACTACTTCCACTGGTTTATGATTTCGCTTGACTGGCCCCAGAACACTCTCTCATTCTATCCAGGTGGCTAAAACTCTTCTCCTGATCAGCCAGCCTCCCCTGATGATTTTGTGATCTTTCCAACACCAGAGATGGAATCTGACTCACTCCAGTGCTGAGAGAATATCAGACTTTATGTTTGTGAATGGATGAATGGATAAGTGCACAAGAGGTAGACTCCAGGGTTAGGTATGATCTTTAACAATAACAATCACAATGCTATTGATGTCGAATACTTGAGCACTTATTTGGTGCCAAGCTTTTACCCAAATTATTAAAATCCCCAAAGGAATCGAGGGGTATTGGCTTTGAATAATAAGAGCCAACCAGTAGTGAGCTATTATCATGTATCGAGGCATGTGTAAGCATTTTACATGCACTTGCTCACTAAGCTTCACACTAGCGTCATGGAGTATAATAATTCTATTACTATTTTCTTTTTATAGATGATGATACTGAGTTGAGGCCTTGACAAATGAAGATATTTGCTTCAGGTCACACATCTTGTAAGTAATGGAGCTGGGATTCATCTCCTTAGAGTCATACTCCATTATCACATCCCTCCAAATGCCCTTGCTACAATTTAGAATAACTGTGACTGAAAGGAATGGTTTTGAATATTTAATTCAGTCATTGCAAATGGTTCTCAATTTTTAAAAAAATAACATTTTTGGGAGTAAAAATGTGTTTCACAGGCCAAAACACACAGCACCTCCAAATGGCCTGTCAGTTATTCCTAGGCCCTGTGATGTTTGACATTTTCAGTTGCATCAGCTGGAATAGGTAACATGATAAAACATCTTCGCATGAATAAATGCAGAAGACGTGACCAGCAGTGCTTTGGAAAAGCCATTCGTTCTGGATTCCTAAGTCATAATCCTCTAGTAAAAGGGCTTGAGATGTAGACTTGCTGGAAACAAACAATAGACTAAACATTGCTTGCTCACATCTGTGCCAGAAAATGGGATGTTAGAGGAGCCAGATTTGCCAGCTTCAATCTCTGGTCCCTTGCAATATAGAACAAAGCAGAACCTAGGAAATCCACAGCATGTGCATTGATTCAGTGTGAATGCCTGAGTCATACAAGGGCTTCAGTCTTAGAAGCAGTGTGGGGCTCGTAGTCTCCCAAGTCCAGAATCTTCCGTGGGAAGGAGCTGGCAACAAATCTGGAGTCCTTCAGTTCAGGGCTTGAATTCATGCTCTTGGTGTGAACGTGGGCAAATTAACTTCTTTAAGCCTCAGTTTTATTATTTGTAAAATGGGAATAATTGTACCCACCTTATAAGTTTGTGAGAATTCAGTGAGAAATGCCTGTAAAGACCTAATGAATAATAAATAACAAAACTTGAGCACTTCCAATGCTACACACCATTTTAAGCATCTTTTAAAACATGTATTAACTTATTTCTCTCAAGAACCTTTGAAGAAGGGACCTGGAAATCAATAAGCTCCCTAGGGACATCAGAGACCAGGGAGCCAGGGAGGAAGTAGTCAAACACATAGACTGTCCTGTACAGAAGATGTATCCAGATGCCAGCCCTTTGCCTCCACTCTTGAAGAGGTAGCACAGCAATGGCTGAAGGCAGACTGACTTTGGATAAGACAGACCTCATTCTCAGGCCAACTTTCCCACTGACAGCCGAACATCTATAGGCATGTTACTCAGTCTCTCCAAGTTATAGTTTCCTCAGTTATATCATAGGGAATAAGTCATTGAACAAAGAGGTAGCAATGAGGATTTCCTGAGATAAGATCTACAATGAGCTTAAATTTAAAGAGTACTCAGTAATGGAGATGCTTACTATTATTACCATTTTTATTATTATTTCTCAAAAGTGGGCAGTCCACAGCTGCAGCTCTATCCTTGTGGGTCTCAGCACCTTTCTATTCTCCCAAAGAAATTCATCACTGAAGATGGATTTTCCTGGAGATCTTAGCAGGGAGACTGAGGAGGCAATTTACATTACACATTCCAGAACAAGGGTTTGAAATCCTTCTCTGGGATCTTTCTTTCCTGAATCTATTTTTTGGTGCTGCCCCTAAACTTGCTCATCTGTTTACCACATCAATCTCTATTTTCCCACTTTCAAATTCTCCCATGAGTCTCCCTCAGTCTCTTACTCCTCTTTATTTCTTGATCAAATTTCACAAAAACTTGCATATCCTACTCTGTAAACTCAAAGGGCTTCTGTTATCCAGCTGACCCTCTTTGGAAGGCAGTTTAACTCTTTAGGGATCTCAGCTCCACCACCACTCCACACAACCTACCAAAGTACAGAGCCCTCCCTGAATGGTGTTCTAGTAAAATTTTCTCTATCCAATTTTATTTATACTCAATATACTACTAATATTGGTTACTTTGGCACATAATAAGCATTTGGTAATTGATAACTGTTATTGTTATTTGAAGAACATTCTTATTTGTTCTTAGGAAAGCAGGCTTCTTACTGTACTCTACTAGAAAATATATGTAACTAATGGAGTAGTTTTGCACTAAGTTATACCTTTCTAAAAACAAAATGCACCTTAGAGTGGCCTTCTCTAAGATTTGCTCAAATGATAAAGCAAATAATGACACTTTTACATGTCATAGCATTTTTTTAAAACTAGGATTTGCTTGAATCTAACCAATGAAATAAATAAATGAGGGTTGAATTGGTATGGAAACATTCTCGCCTAGTCTCTAAATAACAAGGACATCTGCTCTTTATAAAAGCAGTAATCATTTGGAGGAGAAAGGGAAACAAAATAGCCATGAGTTTGCTTGATGTAGAATACAGATGGCCACCAAGCAATATTAGCAGTTAGGCAAAATCATCAAAATTCCAAATGTCATTCATCTGCTTCTAGAGAATTGGACTAGCATGTCTTATTGAATCTCTTACCAAGAAACAGAGGTGTGTGTGTGTGTGTGTGTGTGTGTGTCCAACATATACAGTAAGTCTTAAGCAATTTATGTCTATTTTAATCATCTTCCTAAAACAGTTAACCTTGACCCCAAAGCTGATGAATTCTGCTTTCCACCACAGCTGGAGAAGAAGAATGGTCTGCTATTCTTGGGCAGAAAGGGACGGACCATGGGATTCCCCTTTTTAGAACTATCTGCTCCATGCCAGACTTTGCAGATCTTGATAATCTTTCAAGCTTCCATAGTATTTTCTACTACTTTTTTATTTTGAGTGTCTCCAGTTTAGGGACATGAACCCAAGGCATTAGAGACAGGGGATGAAACTAGGAGAAACAGACCACAAGAGACAGAAATGATGGGGAATAGCAGTTATTGAGCATCCTCTATATCTCAGGCATGCTGCCAATGGCTTTTACTTACATGATGAAGTTTCATCTTCACTACATTCTAAGACATTGGTATTATTATTTCCATTAAATAAAGGTGGAAACTGAAACTCAGAGGCTAAGAGGCTTGTCCAAGTTCTCGGAGCTAGTGAGAGGCAGAGGAGAGTAGTTTCTTGGTCTTCTGATTCCAGCTCTTACATTCTCTTCAGTATCTTATATAATAAAAGGCTAATATGCAAATAGACTGAATAGCAGAACAATCGGTCACTATGATGCACACAGACCACTAGGGGGCAGATGCTCAATGCAGGAGCTTCCCCCTGGTGGTCAGTGCGCTCCCACAGAGGGAGCACTATTCACCCAGAAGCCAGGCTCATGGCTGGAGAGCACAGCAGAAGTGGCGGGAGCCTCTCCCACCTCCATGGAAGTGCTAAGGACTCTTCAGGGGATATCTTACTGCTGGCTTAGGCCTGCTCTCCAAGAGAATGCAGGCCAGACTGAGGGACCCCCCTCATAGTGTATGAATGTTGTGCACTGGGCCTCTAATACTACTATAATGGTGTGTGAGAGAGAAAGCAGGCAACGTGCTGTGGTTTCCACAGTCAAACTCCTTGGGTGCTTTTTTGGGTACATGAGGTGGTGTAAGAGTTTAGACTTAAGGGATAGAAAAGACAATTTTATTTATAAGACTGTACTAGTTGTTAAAATAGTGGGAACAAATATTTTATACTAATTCATAAGTTACTGCCGCCCTCAGCCATTGAAGACCCTCCCCAAGACTCCTCAGACTTCTTCCTTCAGCAACCAAATAGTTAAGTCTTTGCCCATCAGGGGGCCTCTGGGACCTTAATTCAATTTTTTAGCAATCCATTCTGAGTCATAGGTTTCTATACTGCATCAGTTGTTAACAATCTTGAATATTACCGGTTCCCATATCCTCTTTCCCCTCCTTCACAGACCCAGTTTATCTATGCAAGTCTTAACGTGACTAATATGGGTTCTTGATTTATGTGATGCTAAATCTGGGAAATGGGTAAAGGGAAATATAAAGGCAGAAAGCAAGGGAAAACTAGTTGATCTATGGAATCAAGAGCTGAGACGGATATATAGAAAAGGAAATAAAACCTTGAAGGTTGAAGTTTGAAATAGTGTCCCTGTATTTGTTGGAACACTGGAGCACACAGTTTATGCTTTGTGGAAAGCATAGTGTGTGGTTCTGGAATAGTATAATTTAACAAATTAATAATGAGAATCAGTCTTCCTTAAAATTCCCAAGAGGCACAAGAAAAAAGTGAGGATTTGTCCTTAATTACTACTGGATTATGTCCCTTTATAATCAATTCTCTGTAGAAATGAGGCCACCCAGACCCCTGGATTTATGAAGGTTAAAAAAAACTCTAACAGTCCTTCTAATATTAATCATAAACAAAACATCTGAGCTGACCCCTCCAAGGTTGTTCAACTTCTATAGGTTCTGTAGATAGAATAATAAATTTTGGGGTCACATAGTACTGGATTCAGTGGGTAAGCCATAGTCTTGGATGTACCTATAGAAATGATCCTAGACAATGATCTTACCTCAGTATTTTTGTTTGTAATTAGAGAAGACAATATTTATTATTGTTGCTTTTTTAAAGTTGTTTTTGTTGAGGAGGAAACCAATATGGCAGCATAGATAAACACCTAAATTGCTGCCTCTAAAAGACAGAACGGACATCATCCAGAACCACAGGAAGGCTGGCTGAGTGAATATTCTACAACTAAAAGGAAAGAGAATAGCACACTGAGACTCAAAGGAGCTGCAGGTGACAGAGGTACTGAGACACATGTGTGTGTGGAGAGGACTGGCAACTGAGTTTGTGGCTGGCTTTCTGAAGCAGGAGGGAGACGAAAGCTCCTGACTGCACTAAACTCCAGTTCCAGGCAAGACTCTGGGGACCCAGACTTATACGGGGTGAAACTGGACTATCTGGCAGCAAGTGGAACTTGAGGGCAGCTTTCTCTCAGAGGTGCTTACAGTGATTACCAGGGACACTGAGACACAGGGCCCTGTTAGGGCAGGACTGACGGGAAACCAATACTGTCTGCTCTGCCCTGAAGCTCCGCCCCATCCAAGCTGAGCACAGAGGTTTCTGCAAGGCTTGTCTCATAAGGGGGTCTCCAGCACAGAAGTTATCCCAGCCTAGATATAGCTGACCCTCACAGCCAATAGGCCTGGACGTCAATTCCTCCCACTGATACCAACAACAATCAAGGCTTAACTACAACAAGACTGTGCACACAGCCCACAAAGGGGTGCACCAAGAGTGTCTACCTCCAGTAACTAGGCAGGCTGAGCCACTGGGCCCTATAGGTCAACTAGCACACAAAGCCACTCTATCAACTCAGGGAAGCAGCCAAAATGTGAAGACAAAGAAACAGATCACAAATGAAAGAAATGGAGGAAAGCAGCAAATGACTAGATAGATAGTTCAAAACCATGGTTATAAGGTTTTTCACGAATTTTCTAGAAAAGGCCGATAAATTTGGTGAGACACTCAAGGATATGAAAAAGGACCAACTAGAAATTAAACATACACTGACTGAAATAAAAAATATTATACAGAGACCTAACAGCAGACTAGAGGACCACAAGAATCAAGTCAAAGATTTGAAATACAAAGAAGCAAAAAACACTCAATGGGAAAACCAAAAAAAAAAAAAAATCCAAAAATATGAACAATGAAAAGAGCCTCTGGGACAACTTTAAGCACCAACATCCAAATTATGGGGGTGCCAGAAGAAGAGAGAGTGCAAGATACTGAAAAACTATTTGAAGAAATAATGCCCCAAAACTTCCCCCACCTGGTGAAAGAAATAGACTTACAAGTCTAGGAAGCACAGAGAACTCCAAACAAAAGGAATCTAAAGAGGACCACACCAAGGCACATCATAATTAAAATGCCAAGAGCAAAAGACAAAGAGAGAATATTAAAAGCAGCAAGAAAAAAACAGTTAATTATATACAAGAGAGCACCCATACAATTGTCAGCTGATTTCTCAACAGAAACTATGCAAGGCAGCTGGGAGTAGCAAGAAATATTCAAAATGATGAATTGCAGGAACCTACAACCAAGATTACTCTACCCAGCAAAGCTATCATTCAGAATTGAAGGGCAGATAAAGAGCTTCACAGATAATAAAAAGCTAAAGGTGTTCATCAAGACCAAACCAGTAGTAGTATATGAAATACTGAAAGACATTCTTTAAGAAGAGAAAGAAGAAGAAAAAGGTAAAGATAAAAATTATGAACAACAAATACATATCTATCAACAAATGAATCTAAAAATCAAGTGAATAAAAAAATCTGATGAACAGAATACAGTGGTACCTCGAGATACAAGTTTAATTTGTTCCATAACCTTGCTCATATATCAATCAAGTTGCTCATATCTCAAAGCAAATTTCCCCATTGAAATCCATTGAAATGCTGTTAATCCGTTCCAGCCCCCCAAATGCCACCCCAGTTGTTCTTGTTACGTGTTTTTGAATAAGAAAAGTGTATTTATAAATGACAAATATTGTATAAAAACATAATAAAAGAGAATGTAAAGGAATAAACTGGTTTTATAAAGTGTATTTACCTACTCGTTACACTCTTAATGCTACACTTCATCCCTAAACTGAATGTAACTTAACTAATCTTCACTGAACTTAATTGCTACTGGTCTTTGCATTTTTGGCCGATTTCAAAAAAAAACTTCAGGAAAAGGTCCGGCATTCACTCCATCATCAGGCATGGTGAGGCAGCAAGTTTGGATGTGAAGGCAGCTGAGGATTACCTCAAAACTTTTTCAGAACTGATAGAAGCCAAAGGATATATCCCCCAGCAAGTCTTCAACTGTGAAGAGACAGGGCTTTTCTGGAAGAAGATTCCGAACAGGACTTATATAATGGCAGAGGAGAAGGCGATGCCAGGCCACAAACCCATGAAGGATAGGCTAACTCTTGCACTGTGTGCCAATGCGAGTGGCAACTGCAAGATCAAGCCTCTGCTGGTATACCATTCGGAAAACCCCAGAGTCTTTAAGTCACATAAGATTTTAAAAGATAAACTGCAAGTTATGTGGAGGGCAAACCTGAAGGCATGGGTCACCAGGAAGTTCTTTGTGGAGTGGGTAAACCTGGTTTTCGGCCCTTCTATTAAGAAATATCTACAGAAAAACAACCTAACATGCAAGCCCTCCTCGTCCTCGACAATGCTCCGGCTCACCCACCGAACCTCGAAGATGAACTCCTTGAAGAGTTCAAGTTTATAAAGGTTGTCTACCTAGCTCCCAACACCACTCCTATCCTGCAGCCCATGGATCAGGAGGTGATTTCTAATTTTAAAAAGCTGTACATCAAGCACCTGCTCCGGCGCTGCTTTGAGGTGACGGAGAACACAAACCTCACCCTTCGACAGTTCTGGAAGAACCACTTTAACATCATGATATGCCTCAGAACTATTGATCAGGACTGGCTGGGTGTTACAACAAGGACTTTGACCTCTGCATGGAAGAAGCTGTGGCCTGAGTCCGTAGCCGAAAGGACCTTCCTTCCGAATGGTATATGAGCAGAGGCTTGATCTTGCAGTTGCCACTCACATTGGCACACAGTGCAAGAGTTAGCCTATCCTTCATGGGTTTGTGGCCTGGCATCGCCTTCTCCTCTGCCTATTCGGCATTTTCTTCCAGAAAAGCCCTGTCTCATTACAGTTGAAGACTTGCTGGGGGATATATCCTTTGGCTTCTATCAGTTTGGAAAAAGTTTTGAGGTAATCCTCAGCTGCCTTCACATCCAAACTTGATGCCTCACCATGCCTGATGGTGGAGTGAATGCCGGACCTTTTCCTGAAGTTATCTAACCAGCCTCTACTGGCTTTAAATGAATCTTTCGATGCTTCATCCTTGGAAGTGCACTGGGTCTGCTCCAGCAAATCACCGTAAATTGCTCGGGCCTTCTCGCATATGATGCCCTGTGTTAATATATCTCCTTTAAGCTGCTTCTCCATCACCCACACCATCAGTAGATTCTCCATCTTTTCATGGAGAGAGCTAAGGAGCTTAGAAATTATTGTAATGCCCTTAGCTGGCGTTATACCCTTTATCGACTCCTTCTATTTAAGCACAGTGCATATCGTTGAAGTACTATGCCCGTATTGCCTCGCCAAGTCAGCCACTTGCACACCTTGCTCATATTTTTCTATGATTTCACACTTTAATTCAATAGACATCATCCTCTTCTGAGCACTGACCTTTCCACTCGCTTTCTTCGGACCCATGGTTATAAAAAGAAATGTGATAAAGTATGTAAATGCACAAAAGATGGTTCGACAACGAGGTAAACAAGCACACTGACTGAGGCGTGGGAAACTATGAGACGCTCGAGTCCAGGTAAACTGGTGGGTCGTGTGCAGCCAGCCGATCCACGCAATTACTCGTATCTCAAATGTTGCTCGTATTTCAAAGCAAAAAATCGCTCACCCGACGGCTCGTATCTCAAAAATCTAGTATGTTAGGGCACTAGTATCTCAAGGTACCACTGTAAATTGGTGAATATAATAGAAAGGGAGCATAGAAAGGGAGTGAACTGACAATTCTCAGGTGGGGGGAGGGGATTAGGGGATGCAGGAAGAGACTGGACAAAAATTGTACACCTATGGATGAGGACGGTAGGGGGACAGTAAGGGCAAAGGGTGGGGTGGAAACCAGGTGGAGGGAAGCTTTGGGGGGAAAAAGAGGAACAATTGTAATAATCGGAACAATATTTATTAAATTAAAAATAATAAAAAAATAAAGTTGTTTTTGTTGTTACTATTTTTTGAGTTCCAACTATGTGCCAGAAACTCTGTTTTATGTCTATTGCTTAATTGCATGCTTACAGCAGATCTGTGAATTACATATGAACATTTCCTCTTCACAGAGGAGACCCAGGGAACATGAGGAACTTGCTCAATGGCTCTCCCCTACACTGCGGCAGAACAGGATTCACTTGCCCTCTCTTGCTCCAAACCCAGTACTTTTCCTGTTACAACATACAGCTGCTCAGCTGCCCAGAGACCCCAGAATGTAAGGCATGAATAAGCTTTTGTCTGGAGAATGCTCTGAAAACTATGAAATGCCATAGAACTATCAGGGGTTTAAAATATATTAATAACTACTCATCCTTTAAAATACTCAGTTTTACTTTTTGTCATTTCATTAGAATTGCCCTTCCATGTTTGAGCTGGAAGCTGTTTTGCACCATCCCGATTCCCTTTGAATGAAGAGCTTGTTGCTACTCCAGCTATTGGGAGTGCTGTCAGCAAACAGCCTTCAGAGATGCCCCAGCTGCCAAATCACTTTCCCCACGTCATGCCCTTCCTGGAGCAGCCCACACCCAGTGACTGATGCAGAAGTGTGAAGACTTGGCCACCTCGACCTACCTTTGGACATTTTGAAGGGTCATTCCGGTTCCAGAGATCTCGTTGGGGTTGGTCACATTTGCTGTGGGGCCTGCATCCTGGATTGCTCTTCACTGCCAATCCTGCTTCTGCCCTCACCCCTTCTGCAGATGTTAACCCCAAGGCACTCCCTACAAATGTCCTGTGGACTAAACACCTGAATTTGCTTCCTGGGGGACTTGGCTTGTGATGATATTGTTTTACAATTAGTTCTTTATGCATCGGAAAGACTCTGCTAACCTTTACCCCTCTTGGGGCAAGAAGCTCCCTTTATTCATTCCTAACGCACCAGTACTTGGCCTGCCATGAGGTCCAGAAAATATACTCATTCGATGCTCACTGAAGGAGAAATAGACCTGTGAACATCAGGATAATGATATTAGTTAACACTTATATAGTGTTTACAACCTGCCAAGTACTATTTTAAGAGCTTTGGACATATCAACTCAACCCTTACAATAATCCAATAAGTTATTACTGTGATAATTATTATTTCTATCTTTTAGATGAATAAAGAGGAGTACCTAACACTCATACATTCTCCTAAGGCCACATGTCTAGTGGTGGGTCTGTGTTTTAATTGCCGGGACCCTGTCCCTGAAACTCAGCCTCCTAACTGCTGCTCCTTTCCAACTCACTTCTGGTCCCTGGCACATACCACGTCAAGGGAGCAGTGTAAGGGAATGGGGGCTGGGATCATCCCAGCACATTTCCTAGGCGCACTGAAACGTCTCCATGTGCCTGGACAGCTGGCTGGCATACAAGGTGAAGGGCTGCTATGCCCCCATGTGACTTTAGTGAACAGCCATGTTTGGGAACCACTCAGGCAGGTGGCACTTTCAAGCATATGGGGCGCTCTTATAACAATGCCTAGCAGAGGCCCAGGGATGTGCAGTGACACCATGGCAGAGAGGGAAGCAGCCAGGCCTCTCTACCCGGGTCCCAGCCAGGGCTCTCTGAGCCACACTTCCCGAGGCGGGCCTGGAATCAGAACCTGGAGGCAGAGGGCACCGCACACCTCACACGTGCATCCAGTGATTCCTCGGGCAAGCAGAGTCTTTGGGGCTGACAAATGCTGCACCGGAAAGGGGTGGGGGAGCCCCTCCAGGGGTCAGCAGAGCCAGCTCACTCTGAGCATTGTCCTTTCCTTCCTCTTGCAGGATGCCAGGAGCCCTGCAGCAAGGGGCTCATTTGTCTTCATTCCCAGCACAATAACTCGCTGCTGGCCTTTCTCTTGGGCCTTATTCAGAGCAACAGGATATAGCCTCTGCCAGGAGAGAAGGAAGGAAACAGGGATGGAGGGAGGGAAATAACAGGAGCTTGGAATCTCCAGGCCCCCAGCTTGGAAACCGACCCTGAAAAGACCCGGAACTGTGAGGGAAGGCCCAGCAGAGGGGGTCTGGGTCCGTTGTCAGCTGCTGGGCAATCCTTAATCAGATATAAGATGAGTAACTGTCAAAAGCTGAGCTATTGAGTCTGCATGGCCTCTGTCCAACTTCTATCTTAATCTAGTCTCCTCTGAACATTTCAAGAAGGAAAATAAATAGGGTCCCTGCAGAATGGGGTCTTCTTTTCTTTCTCTGTTGATGTTAAAAAGAAGAATGCATGTTTTGGAGCTGTATTTTTTTTCAAGCTCTTTTTGTAATTGAGATTTTTGTCTGGTTTCACCCCAGATCGACAGCAGCAGATACTGTGTGTGCTGTGTGTGTGTGTGTGTGTGTGTGTGTGTGTGTGTGTGTGTGTGTAGGTGGGTGGAGACAGAATAGGGACATAGTGGGAGCTTAGTCATAGGAGAGATGGAGAGTGGGGTGGTTTGAAGAATAGAAATCAATGTTGTAATCTAGCACAGTAGGTAGTATCAAAACAATGAACAGCCAATACATTGTGACACATGCTAATTGAACTCCAAGTATATGCCAAATGTGGCTATGGTGAGTGTACATTGCTGACCCAGAAGCTGACAGTTCAGTAGGTGGATCAGGCAAATAATGGACAACCAAGAGTGTTCGAATATCTTATATAGCAAGAGTTAGCAGCTGCAAGTCTGGGAGTCCTTCGTGAAGAGACCTCTCACCCCATACCTGGGAAAGATGAAGAGCTGAAAGGGAGAGTATGATCCCCTTCCTCACAGGCCAGGCTGCTGAAGAGAGCTGTGCTCATTTCAGATTAACATCCTAGTCTTGCCTCTAGGACTCTCTGAGGCACAAGACATCACCAGAGTCAATGAAAACATGGGCCCTTGACGTGAACTCTGCTTCTGTCACAGAAATTACATAATTCCTTTTTTTAAAACAAAACAAAACTTACTTGGATTTCAGCACAGATACACTGTAGTGAGTAGGCTTGCACTCTTGCTCTCTCCCTCTCTATCCTGTGGTTCTAATCTAGAGAAGGGATGCAGAGAGAAAAGGTGACGCAGTCCCGAGGAACTGTCTGTGCTGGGCATTGGGTAAGAAAGTGGAATAATGGGTTCCTGGCCTTCCCTGCAAAGCTCCCGCCAGCAGTACATGGTGGGAAGTGAGGCTGGAATAAAATCCAGGGGAATTCAACCCGACTCCAGGTGCCCTGTCTCTCCACCAGGCAGCGTTGCCTTTGGAGGATGCTTCCCAGAAGAGGTGAGGCCAAGGAAGGGTGAGAGGGGTAAAGAAGGAAGGAAGACACACTCATTTGTTAGCTATGTACTCTGTCGACTACTTTCCACACCATTTGTCTTACCACATTGCCACAAGTTACACGCTTGTTTTCATCAGGCTAAAGAGAAACCAGGGAGGTGCAGAGGGATGGATAGTGGTGATTAGCACAAGGATGCATGCTGGTAGGGAGCAGAACTAGGGTCCTTCTCCAAATATATCTCATTCCAAAGCACATGTTCTTGACTGTTGCCACCCTTTGATTCAATACCCTCTCCTGGCTGGGTATACCACCCAATGGAACCAAGAGGAGATGGATGTTGGTGAAGGTGTCCTCTTGGAGGTTAGTAAGAGAACACGATCTTTCTCAGAGCTTGAATACTTCTCTTACAACCTGTCATTTATCCTTCTCTCCATAGTAGGTGGTTTTGGACAGTGGAAGGAAGGGAGGGAGTTTGCTTTTAAAGAGACAGGATTTTGCTACCTAAAGTGTGGTCCCTGAACTGGTAGCCATGGCATCACCTGGGAGCTATTAGAAACACAGACTCACCAGCCACAGTCCTCCAGAATAAGTGACCGCTATCTCTGTCAGGCCTGGCACCCAGGATACCACCCATAAATGGTGATTCTGTTCCCATCTCCCCTGACCTTTAGAAAAGAAACAATTTTCTCTTTTAAGAGTGAGCCTACTATAGAATCTGCTCTCTGAAAATGCCTCTGAAATAAGTGAACGAAAATCCCTCTGAAATACTAATCATATCCATTAGACCTGCATTTTTCAATATGGAGCCACTTATTACAGGTGGCTATTGACATGAAAATTAACTAAAAATTAAAATTTAAATTTACTTTCTTGGTCACACTAGTCTCACACGACTAATGACTTCCATAGGGGAGCAGAGCTATAGACCATTTCCCTCATCCTGGGAGGTTCCAGTGGACAATGCTGCCTAGATGCTTATTTCTGCTGGTCTTGTGCTAACCCACAGTCCAGCTTCTTCCTAAGTAGGAGCTTAATAAACGCTCCTTGACTCACATTCACAGCTTCACTTACTGGAAAAGAGAAATGGCATGAGAGGCCCAGGATATGTTTTCCAGTTCCTGCTCTGTCTACTGGGGAGCCTATGACCTTGGGTAAGTCACTTCCCCTCTTTCAGTTTCCTCAACTACAGATTTAGAGAGGAAGAGGTAATAAGAGTACCTCATAGTAATCTAGAAGCCTTTGCGCTTTTTATCTCTGATAGTTTTGCCAACCGTATAGCCCCTCGAGTGACCAGCTCATGCTGGTTGGACTGGCACTGTCCCAATTTTAAAACTTAAAGTCCCGTATTGTGAGAACCCCTTATTCTCAGGCAAATGAGGACCTGAAGGTCCCTTCCAGTTACAAAATACTATGACCCTGTGCAAGAAGGTGGGATGGCAGAAATCCTAAAACTTTTGCAAACAGCAGAGCGTGGTTAGGAGCTTATGCTAAAAAATTATTCAAACCTGAGTTCTAATACTGTTGCCATCATTTGATTCCCAGGTGAACTTAGGCAATTACTTAATCTCTCTGAGACTCAGTTTCCCCAAGTGCAAATTGAGACTGCTGATAGTAGTTCTTCCTTCTGTGCATTATTGTGAAGATCAATTTAGCAAAGTTTTGCACAGTGCTGAACACTCAGCTAGGCTAGCGATGATCAATTCGGCAGACTGCAAAGGAGGTAGGTCTATCATTAGGTGGACTGTGACCCTGACATTCATTTGTAGCCCAAAGTATTGGCTGAAAGAAAGATGACTTGCTTATGAGCTATGAAGCTGCTCTTCACCCCAAACTCCCACAGCTCTTGACGCAGACTCATCTCTAATAAATAACAGCTCGAACTGGTTAAAGAGAGCTCATTTCCACTCCCCATGCCCCTGCTGGGATAAAGTGACTGATGGAGCAAGTTTATTGAAATACAAACTAATCATTCCTGTTACCAGAGTAGGCTTTTGGCAGAGCTCTGAGAAAAAACAGTGAGTGAAAAAAGTGTCCTGAATTGCTAAGACAGCATTATATTTAGACAATTAAGTTTGAAAAAGCAAGACAGTTCCTGTAACCACCTCCCACGCCCCTTACTCCAAGAACAAAAGGTTGTGTTGAAAGTATTCATATGGATATTAATACCGACACTTTAATGAGCCCCTCAATAAACTCATCAGCAGTAATTACACCCATACACTGTGCCACCAGTGGGAAGGTTCAAAATTGCACCTCCAAAAATTAGTCACTTGTAAGTCAACCCCACAGTCATGTCAAGCAGCCCACACTCGATGGCTGATTAACAAAGATTCCTTGACACCTCTGTAGTTAAAAGGTCCAGATCACCATGGGAAGTCTGCAGCAAGGGAAAAGTTCACGTTTACAAAAGACTTACATGTCAGAGAAAGCAGTTTGGAGAAATCAGAGACATAGCATTCTGCCTGGGTTAATGATGGCAGCAGTATTAGTGCTGCTGAACACTTGCTAAGTACTTGCTGGGTGCCAGGCAGGGTGCAGAGCATTGCATGGGCTCAATCTAGGGATGTTTCTATGATGCCCATGTTAGAGATGAGAAACTCAGGCTCAGAGGATATCAAGAGCTTTATCCAAAGTTTCAGTAATAAAATGCAAAGCTGGAGATTTGAATCAAGTGTCCAGATGAAATTCAAGCCTCTCCTATGAGACAGATAAAAAATTAGTTTTTTCATCTCACTTACTAAAGATATTTTAGAGGTTGAAGTTTGCCTAGGGTTTTGCCTTGACCCTTAGTATGTAAATTCACAGTGGAAACACTGTCTGCCTTCCTAATCTTCCCCTCTCTCTCTCTATTTTCCCCTGTCAGGCTCAGAGTCCACATGCAAAACCTCTCCTCTACTACTCTGGCTTCTATATCTTTGTCCAATCTTTCCCTTGCCCTTTTTGTAATTGGTTACTTAGAGAAATAACATGGTCTGAGAGGGTCCAACAATGAAAGAGAACCTATATGTATAAAAGCCTAA
>PVJN01018984.1:0-38245 GCA_004026805.1 Lasiurus borealis
GGTCTGGTGGGGTCTCCCCATCTTGCATTTCCCTCTGCAAGCCATCTCTGCCCAGCCTCCAATTGACCCTGCCTGGGAACAAGGGACGAGGAGGATTTGAGGGCTGGGGAGAACCCTGCCAGTTGGAGAAGCCCCATGGCAGGAAGGTATATGTGGACATAGAGTATACCTGACTTCTCCAGCCACTGACTGCTTGGGTGGGGCTGTGAAACAATGGAATGGCTCGCGTCTACAGGCATTTGGAGCTGGGGGGTGGGGGTGGTGAAGGACTGACCCACACGGACTGGGCTGTGTGCTGGGTGTGGGACGACAATGCATCCACCCTCAGTGGGGACCAGGCGGCACTGACGTTCGTGGTAATGTTGCTCAGTTGCTGACACTTTCTTGGCCCCCTTCAACGCCCTCTGTGGGGCCCACAAGTTGGGAGTCGGGGACCGTCTCCCAGGGCTTGCCTCTGTGTTGGGCACGTCGTTGCTTTTGGCCTGCCCCCTCATCTCTGCCCTCCCAGTGGTTGGTGTGTTGGGAAACCCATCTCAGTTCCTGTGACCCAGTTGTCTCAAAAGCCACGGATGAGTGTCTGATCTCTGCTCTGACAGCGGGATCTGCAGCCTTTCCCCGCCCCGTCTGGTGCCCGCCCTGTGTTGTACCAGACACGACTTCTGCACCCCTGCCGCCTCTGCTGTATCTCCCCTTCGCTTCAGGTTGCGCAGCCCTGTACTGTATCCGGCACCACAGAAACCTCAGTGTTTGTCCTCTGCTGGGTTTGGGCCACAAGGAAGCCTTGGGGGTGTGGGGACAGGCCGTTCTGATAGAGTTTATTCCCAGGCCGGGGGCTGCCATCTTCTCCTGATCCCTCCCCACGGACACCCCAGAAAGAGGAAGCGCCTTTGAGGTGAGGACTTCATCTCAACATAGGCTGAGGATGGGGAGAAAGGAGACTTTTTTCTTTTTTTTTTCCTTTTTTCTCTCTCTTCTTTCTTTTCTTTTCTTTCTTTTTTTTTTTTTTTTTGTAACATGTTAGGAGTTGATGTTGCAAAGAGTAGTTTACATCTTCACTTTCTGAAGACACTTGAATTTAGGACCGACGTATCTGTGACAAGCATGCCAGGAGTGGCAGAGGCCATCAGGGCTTGCCACTTCACACCCACCATCCTCTCATGGGGATCCAAGATCTGAGACACAAAGCAACAGCCTGCCCAGATCCTTCTGTTAATCCTGTACCCTTCCAGGATTGGTCCATGCCAACACACCCTTCGTGTGTCAGCCCTGCTCGGGGCAGGTTTCTCACCCTCTACTGAACCTGGGAACAGGTGCACTACCAGCGGAGAGGGGCTGCCAGCTGAGCCCCAGCCTGGACTCGGGGGCTCAGACCCAGATGCTGAGCCCCATGTCAAAGTTGTGTTCTGTTTTGTTCATTTGTAGCTTCCCTTCCCCCCTTTCCTGGTGATTGATTTTAGAAAAGAAAGTAAGCTGCTCAGAAGGCCCTGGAAGTGGGGAGAGGGGCAAGGAAGGTAACTAGGGTTGGGGTTTTTGCCAAAAGCCTGATTAGAGCAGTCTGGATCATCTGGCGCCTCCTGACTGGGACCTCAGAGTGCCTCCTGTGTGGAGGGTCCCCGGACTTGCCCCAGCCCCACCCTCTCCTTCAGCCATGTTGATGGTGGCGGCAGAGAAGATAGGAACTTACAGCCCATTTCTCACTGGAGAGGAAAACATGTCACCTGGCTTTGCGGAGAAGGTTCCACCTTATGCTCATAGTACGTTATCTTTACCATGTGCTAGGATATCACACTTAAAAGGACAAACAATGTAAAATACTTGAATGAGCTTGTATTATAACATTAATATTATTGAGAGTATCTGCTTTCCAGGCTGAAGTGATTCATTATTCTAGTCTGCTTTAGTCCTTTGTAATTTGTGGTAATTATGCTTTTCTTTTTAATACAAAAAAAATGTATAAAAATAAAAACTTGAAAAGGCACATAGTGGCTGGTCTCCCCTCTGGGATACAACTGTTGGGTGTGAGGAATGGTGCTGGTGTGGGGAGAACCCTGCCTGGGACAGGGGTTCCTTAGCCTGTAAGGCAGCATGGAGCTGCCAGTCTTGAATCCGTGCTCACCCAGTGTCCTAAGATGTGGGAGCTGTTTGGTGCCATAGAACAGACCAACAGCCAGGGTTTCCTGCACCTGCTGTGGCCTGGCCTGAGGGAAGCGACAGCCAGGAAGGAGGGGGGTGCTGTGATTCAGTCACCACCCCTCACTTCCCTGCTGGAGTGTCACGTTCCACACTGGCCTTATGGCCTCCAGGTGAGCCCTGGGGACTGATGCTGGGGAGGAGCCCCCAGCCCCATTGGGACTGGCCTCGGGGCTATTGCTGGCTTCCCCCACCCCTGAAGCTCATCTCTGCCGGTAGTATTCTGAATGTCAGTCTGGCCTAGATGTGTAATTGCAAAACTAAAAATAAGTGCTGGCTCTATTTACTCCTTCATCTGGCAACTGTGTCCCATGCCTGGTTTCCCAGAGATGCCACCAGCCAGCAGGTGGGCAGGAAGTAGGAGATAGTGGCCAGGGCTTATGCAGACTGATTCGGACAGGAAGGTTCAGCCTCACTCCCACACCTAGGAATGCCTGGGAAAGGCCCGTAGCTCTGAGAAGTCACATGACCGTGAGTTGTGCAGAGGCGAGAAAAGACTGCAGTGGCTAATGAGCTAAAAGGAAACCAGTTTATTTTACATGCTTCCTCCTTTCACACATTTTCTGCTGCCAATTTGACACCATTTACCAACCTCAGGGCCCTTTTGTTTTATGCAGAAGAGCACAGGGCTGGGCCCCTGTGCCAGGGCCCACCCACTTGACTGCCAAAAGGGGTGAACGGTGGACCGTTTCTTACCCCTTAGGTGCCCTGACGGAACTTCGAATCTCAAGGTCTTAAAGGTAAAAATATCTGTCCACTCGTCCTCTTTCTTCGTGTTCCTCATTTCTTACCCTTTTTAAGGCTAGTGAAGGTGGGTGGTTGTCCGAAGACCCAGGTTGTGGGTGCAGGCTCGTGGCTGTGAGGACTTGGTTAAGGATATAGGTCACCCACCAGGTGCACCAACGCTTGAGGCGAGGGAGTGGGTGGGGCTCTGCCAGGCCAGGGAGGACTATGTGGGAAGCACCCAGTCGACGCACGCACGGCGCAGGGCCTCTGGATTCCTGGTGCTGATGGGAAGAAGTGCTTTCTGATGGTTCTGCCTGGAGACTTGTCCTGATCAGCTGTTAGTGTTTTATAAAGCTACGGTGGGTGGTTATGTGGACATGTGAGAAGTGAAAGTTCAGGACTAGACCCAGTTATGTGGGAGAATTTGGTGACTGATGATGGTGGCCCCACGAATCAGAGCCGTCAGCTTGTTCTGAGGAGCCACTGGGCCCCTGACAAAGACCATGGCTGCTGAGGGCAGGGCAGAGTGGGGACAGCTTTCTTGCGTTTGAAAGGCATCACTGCTGCAGCCACTGAGGAATCATTTGGGGGGAAGTGAGGATTTTGCCCTTTGTTCAGCCACGTTTTTCCTGCCTTCTCATTGGAGAGAGGGTTCTAACCTCTGGCCCTGCTGCAGAGTCTAATTAGGCGCTTCAATCAAAGTGTCCCCAAACTGTGACCTTTCCTTCTGGATTAAAGGGCCCCCCGTTCAGCAGGGCCACGGGGTTTGGCCTCTGGCCTCCCAGGTTTGGCTGAAGGCACTGGCGTTCGGTCTGCGCCTGAGGTGTCCGCTGTCGTCCAGGGAGAAGCTTTGATGTTTGTGTGCAGAGAGGGCTGGTGTTTGCTTGCAGTGGGTCCGACGGAAAAGGGGCCTTTGTCGCTGCCTCTGGGAGGGGCAGTGGGGACTTGACCCCTTCCACTATTGCCAGGCGGTCCGGCTCTGGCCGGAGTAGGGTATGGGAAGTTTGGGGGACAGGAAAGTGCTCTCTCCGGGACCCCCCGCGCCCCTGGCAGCAGAGGGGGCTCTCTGGAGCGATGTGGCCTCCAGTGTGGCTGCCACTGTCACTGACGACATCTTGCCTACACAGAGGTATCTGCGCCCCTTCTTCCTTTCACAGCAGAGGGCTGTGGGGACTTGCCATTGTGGGGAGCTGTTTCTCCCTCTTCCCTAAGCTAACTCCTGGTCGCCTGGAGGGACAATAGGGGCAGTCGGGGATCCTGGGCCCTGCCCTTCCCGGAGGCGGGCCTTCCCCCGCCCTGGCGCTGAAGTGAGTTCCTAGGTGTGGTCAGGAGGCCTCCGGCCGCCTTAGCAGTCCGCTGCTGAGGGGACAGCCAGGATGGCACTCGGGCCCTCTTTCACTCCATCTTTGGGGGGTCGGGGATGCTCTCAGAGAGTGGGGTGAAGCCCAACAGGAGGATGTGTCTCTCGTAGGCCTTGGTCTGCTTGAACTGGGTGTCCGTCCCATGCAGGTGGTCCAGCACCCCCAGCACCCCATAGCACTGGTTGAACCTGGAGGAGAGAAGAGGATGCTGGAGACCTGTGTGCTGACCTCATTTGTGCCAGCCTTTCCCATATGTCTAGCCCCTCTCCCCCTCCACGCAGAGCGCCGGCATCAGAAAAGCCAGGGGAGATGGGGCCCACTTACCTGGGGCCCCCCCAGACTGGAAATGTGGGAGCTTCCTTTGAAAAGCTCTTCCTGGGATTGCTATGCAACAAGTCAGAACCTGTGGCTGAATCAGAGCCCCTGGGACACCCTTTAACATGCAGATTTTCAAGTCCTGCTCCTCCCTCCCCCTAGAAACGCTGACTCGGCATAGTTAGAGGGAACTGAGAACCTGCATTTGTGAAGCTCCCAGGCCAGGCTGGAGAAAGCCTGCAAGCTTTCCGTGTGCATGCACCCTGGAACTGCACGCAGGGCTCTGTCTGTGTGCCTTTCTCTGACAGTGCCCAGGCTTATACAGTGGTACCTCGAGATACGAGTGCCCTAACATACGAGATTTTTGAGATACGAGCCGTTGAGTGAGCGATTTTTGCTTTGAAATACGAGCAACAGTTGAGATACGAGTAATCGTGCAGATTGGCTGGCTGCACACGACCCACCAGTTTACCGCGACTTGAGCGTCTCATAGTTTCCCACGCCTCAAGGTTACGGAACGAATTAAACTCGTATCTCAAGGTTCCACTGTATTGCGTACTAAGAGGGTCCAGCACCCAGATTAAGGTTAAACCCCAGTTGCAGGAAGATCGAGAATCAGAAAGAATGAGCAAGGTGGCCTGTGGTCCCGCGTGGTCATTCTCCCCACCTCCAGCTCTCCGCCTCCACTGGTGCTACATGTGAACGGCGACACCGGTGTCTGCTAGCAGCAGTAAAGGGGGAGGCACTGACCCCCCGCGGGCAGGGGACCCTTACTTGAGATGGTGATAGTCATGGAACTCGGGTGAAGGCAGGAAGGGTAGGTGGTAGCCACAGTGGGAGATGGTGGTGACGATGAGAGTCAGGGAAAACCACACCATGATGGAGGACAAGTGGGAGCCCATGACCATGGGCCCCACCATTGCCGGCAGCATGTTGGAGACCTGCAAGGGAAGGGCTGTTGGAAGGTGGGCCCAGGGAGGTGGAGTGACCTGGTTGGGTGTCTCCTTTGCCCCAAGGTGGTACCAGGAAGACTCCCTTGACTCAAGTCTGGAGAATCTGAAAGTGTCAAGATCCTAGTTTGCTGGAATCGTTCACCTTTGTATTTTGGGACAAGTTATTAATGGTTTGAGCTTCAACTTCTACATTAGTAAAGCGAGGATTAAAAGGGTTATTGGGCCAAACCCGGTTTGGCTCAGTGGATAGAGTGTCGGTCTGCAGACTGAAAGGTCCCAGGTTCGATTCCGGTCAAGGGCATGTACTTTGGTTGCGGGCACATTCCCAGTAGGGGACGTGCAGGAGGCGGCTGATAATGTCTCTCATCGATGTTTCTAACTCTCTATCCCTCTCCATCTCTGTAAAAAAAATCAATAAAATATATTTTAAAAAATAAAAAAAGGGTTCTTGGGAAGATTAAGTGAGGGAACTTATGATGGGCATCTAGGAGAGCCTGGCATACGCTAAGTCAACAATAATGCTAGTTATTTAACGAACGGGGAGCGGGAGGGGCCAGTGCGGGCTGGTTCTCTGCAGGGAACCTCGGGAAGGTGCGGGGCCTGTGCCCTCGCTTCTGGGCAGCGAGCTCTACTCACCACGTGCTCCACAGGGTGGGCGTAGAGCGAGATCACGCCAATGGGAGCTGTCCATTCGTGGTGCTTCTTATGGATCTTCTTGTAGAACGTGGGGTGGTGAAGGAGCCTGGGATAAAGTTAACAGTTCATCATCGGCCAGTCTCCCTCCGTCCCTTTCCCACAGACCACGAGAAACCGAGGGGTAGGCCCCAGGGGTTACGCCTGCGAGCAAGGTTGCAAACACACAGACCGGCCTTTGCGTTCTGACCCCACCTCGTACACTGCACCGCTTGGGAGTGAGTCGCTTTGCCTCTGCCCACCTCAGCTGTTCCAGCTGTAAAACGGGGATGGTGCCCAGAGAGAGGGTTCCCTAAGGAAGGGAATGGGAAACGCCCCCGGGATGGAGAGGCCTTCTTTTCTGGACACTCTCGGTTGTCAGCTGCTCACGGCTCTGAGGGAGGCTTTGGAGGCAGGTGCGGAGAGAGGTGCCGGCTGTGCGCGGCGGCCGCTCACCGGTGTGAGTAGTAGAACATGATCTCCTCGATCAGCGTGAAGATGGCCAGCTCCAGGAGGAACCAGTGGAAGGTGGGCAGCTCTCGGCGGCAGGGGTCCCTCCACAACTTGAGGGTTGGGTAGAGGAGGACCACGAGGGGGAGGGAGATGAGGAGCTGGTTGAGCAGCACTGTGCGCACGGACTGGCGCAGCTTCACAGGGTCCACCTGCCCCGGGAAGGAAGGAGGGGGGTGGCACAGTGTGAGATGGAGGAGGTCTTTTCCTTCCAGAAAGCTCCACTGTCAACTGCTCTCAGGAGGCCCTCATTCAGAGGTGGGTGCTCGGAGGGACGTCCGGCCGCAGCTGGCAGCCCCTGGCGGCCGCCCAGCCTCTGGTGGAACCATCTGGCGGTGCCTCTGCCCGCAGCCCTCGGTCTCTGCCTGAATCTGCCTCTCCTTCCTGGTGCTGCTGCTATCGCATTCTCTCCAAGGTCACGCCACCCCCACCATTCCCCTCCCCAGAGCACTGGGGGTGCCAGGAATAGCCCCCTAACCATGGGCCACTTTGTGGGGTCTGACAAGCTGGCGTAGGAGTGGTTAGAAGGGATTCCTCTCGAGTCTCCTCTACAAGCTGTAGGGGCTGCTGCCCGAAGGTGAGCCGGGTGCATGGTGGTCCTGGGACTTTAGGCTTTTCCTTCCTACAGCTCCTCCAGGTACCACATCACCGAGAGATGGTGGTCTGTGGCTATTTTAGGAGACGCAGCCTGAGGATTTAGGGGGAAATGTGATCATGTCTGGAACTCTTTCAATGCTTAAGTAAAAAATTATAGAGGCACAGATACAGTGGTACCTCGAGATACGAGTTTAATTCGTTCCGTAACCTTGAGGCGTGGGAAACTATGAGACGCTCGAGTCGAGGTAAACTGGTGGATCATGTGCAGCCAGCCGACCCGCGCGATTACTCATATCTCAACTGTTGCTCATATTTCAAAGCAAAAATCGCTAGCTCGACTGCTCATATCTCAAAAATCTCGTATGTTAGGGCACTCGTATCTCAAGGTACCACTGTATTTACACTTACATATTGAAGAAACAAATGTAAAATGTTTAAAAGTGGTGAACCCAGGGGATATGTAAATGAGTGGTTACTGTACTACTTTTGTGTGTATGTCTTCAAGTGTCCATAATTACAAAACGTTGCGGGGGAAAGAGTGGACAGAGGGTAAGTGGAAACTGCAGACAAAGACTTTTGCTGAGAAGGAGAGCAAGCATATGAGTGGTAGTGAGTGGCAGTGAGACAGAGTCAAGGGTTTCTGTTTGGTTTGTGGGTGGTTTCTTTTTTTGAAAATCCTCACCCAAGAATACATTTTTGTTGATTTTAGAGAGGAAGAGAGAGAGAGAGAGAGAGAGAAACATCAATTGGTTGCCTTAAATGCACCCCTACTGAGGATCGAACCAGCAACCTGGGGATGTGCCCTGATTAGGAATCGAACCCTCGACCTTTTGGTGTATGGGAGGATGCTTCAACCAACTGACCCACCCTGCCAGGGCTGGTTTAGTGTTAAGATGGAAAAAATGATAGCATGTTGATAATAATCCAGAGAGGAGTAATCTAGGAAAGTAAGGAAACTAATGATACATCGAGTCCTGGCTGGGTAGCTTGGTTGGTAAGAGTGTCATCCCGATACCCCAAAGTTGTGGTTTCAGTCTCTGTTCTGGGCACATACAAGAAGCAACCAGTGGACGTATAGGTAAGTGGCACAAAGAATCCATGCCCCTCGGGCACCTTAACGTGGCTCACCCAGGCCACTGTCTCTCCTGGGCCGGCGGTGAGGATTTTGAGAGCATGGCTGTACCCTCCGCTCTCTGGGCAGAGACAGGGTGGAGCTGTGGCACCTCTTACCGGTTCATTCTTGCCAGCCTGAATCCGGTAGCGGGAGATGAAGTTGGGTTTCCCGGTTGTGTCAACCACCAGCAGGAGCCCGTTGATGGTCCAGAATGACAGAACGGGCAGGTAGGTGGCGCCTGAGATGGAAAAGCAGAGGTGACAATCAGGGCGACGGCAGGTTCTCGTGTGCATTACCTGACCACGCACTTGACGGTGACCCAGCCAGCATTGTGGACAGTCCCTTGCCAGGAAGGTCTTGGTGCTCCAAGCCAGGAGACCTACCGTTAGTGACAGACCCGCTGAGGGGAACCTGGACAGGCCACTTCAGAAGTGTCTTTAGCCCTAGCCAGTTTGGCTCAGTGGATAGAATGTCGGCCTGTGGACCCAAGGGTCCCAGGTTTGATTCTGGTCAAGGGCATGGACCTTGGTTGTGGGCACTACTCCAGTGTGGGGCATGCAGGAGGCAGCTGATCAATGTCTCTCTTTCATTGATGTTTCTCTCTATCCCTCTCCCTTCCTCTCTGTAAAAAAATCAATAAAATATATTTTTTAAAAAAGAAAGAAGAAGCGTCTTTAGCCCTAGCTAGTTTGGCTCAGTGGATAGAGTGTCAGGCCTGCAGACCGAAGGGTCCAAGGTTCGATTCCAGTCAAGGGCACATATCTGGGTTGCAGGCTCAGTCCAACATGCAGGAGGCAGCCAATCAATGATTCCCTCTCATCACTGATGCTTCTGTCTTTCTCTCTTCCTCTCTGAAATCAACAGAGAGAGAGAAATGTCTTTACTTACTTTCTTAGTTTTAATTCGGGATAATGACCATCTAAGTGTTAAAGAAATTTTTATACTCTAAAATATAAATTAGTTTAGGTTGACATTTGGGATTGTGGGCCCAATGCCCTCCTTGTTTCCAAGGAAGGAAGCAGCAACGGAAGTAGGTATGGTCTGGTTCCCAGTGAGCACTGGACTAGGAGTCCATCGAGGACCTAATCCGTTATCCTACTGACTGAGCAGTGTGACCTCAGGCATCCGTCCAGTCAGCGTTTCCTAACGCAGAAAACTCCTTTCTCAAGGGGCACCTTGTTGTACAGCTTCACCCTGCTCTCCTGGAGACTCAGGGTCCAGGCTAGTGTGTTCACGGCTCTGATAATTCCTGCAGCAAAGAAACGGGCTTGATTTTGTCAAACCCACCCTTCCTCCAGGCTTCTTCTTAACCCTAGAGCAGCGGTTCTCAACCTGTGGGTCTCGACCCCTTTGGTGGTCCATCGACCCCATCATAGGGGTCGCCTAAGACCATCAGAAAACGCAGATATTTACATTACGATTCACAACAATAGCAAAATTACAGTGATGAAGTAGCAAAGAAAATAATTTTATGGTTGGGGGTCACCACAACATGAGGAACTGTATTAAAGCGTCCCGGCATTAGGAAGGTTGAGAACCACTGCCCTAGAGCTCTGTTTTCTCAGAGCACCTGAGAACGAGGCCTGGCCAGTAGCTCAGTAGCTTGGCATCATCCTGACATGCCCAGGATGGGGTTTGATCCCTAGTCAGGGCACATACAGAAGCAACAGTAAGTGGAACAATGTATCGATATTTTTCTCTCTTCCTCTGTTTTCCTCCCCATTCCTCTCTCAAATCAATAAATTTAAAAAAAATACCTTTATTGATTTCAGAGAGGAAGGGAGAGGGAAAGAAAGAGAAACATCAATGATGGGAGAGAATCACCAATTGGCTGCATTCTGCACGTCCCCCACTGGGGATCAAACCCGCAACCTAGGCATATGTATGCCCTTGACCACAATCGAACCCGGGACCCTTCAGTCCGCAGGCTGAAGCTCTGTCCACTGAGTTAAACCAGCCAGAGCTCAAATCAATAAATTTTTAAAAATTAATAAAAAACCACAGTGAAATATTATTTTTTAAAAAGAATGCCTAAGACGAGGGTGGCCATGCATCCCAGCTTGTCCAGGACAGTTTTAATTGACATCTGTCATTCCAGCATAATTAATAAGACCTCATTCACCCTCGCAATGTCCCTATTTGAATCCCCCATATGTTCTATGGCCACCCCACCAATCACCATCCCACAGCACGGATGTTGTGTAGAATACATTAGAAAGTGATGTCCAAGACTTAAATTTTAGATACAGCTGTTTGCTCCACATCCCACTTTTCCATGGAGTCATTCCAAGTATCGCTGATGCCCTACTGTGAACGAACAAGCACTCTGTCCATCCCAATGTCACCTAACCTTGTGCTATTTACTTTTCCATGTTCTGCCTGGTGTTTACATTCAGTGTCTAGAGGCGAGGACGCTGTGCTTAACTCTGCATCTCTGTGTCCCTCCTCCAGCAGCCACAGTGCCTGGAAAACACCTGGCCGGCCCTGTGGGGGCATGTGATTGGGCACAAACATCGCAGCACTTCACAATCACAGAACATGTGGACAGCCTAAATGTCCACTAGGAGGAAATGGACTTCATTGGCGGCTTAAAATACTAAGTAAATCTATATTAATTGACATGGAAAGATGTCACAATCTAATGAAAAACAAGTTTTAAAGCATTTGATGTCTTGTCCAGCCGGCTGGCTCAGTGGTTGAGTGTTGGCCTATAAACCAGGAGGTCACGGTTCGATTCCCGAGTACATGCCAGGGTCACAGGTTCAGTTCCTAGTAGGGCTGTGCAGGAGGCAGCCGATCAATGAATCTCAGTCATCACTGTCATTCATTTCTCTCTCTCTCTCTCTCCTCCTCCTCTCTCTTCTTCTCTGAAATCAATATATATATGTATAAACAAAAAAGTTGATGTCTTATAAATTCAACTACATATCTAATACAGTGGTACCTCGAGATACAAGTTTAATTCGTTCCGTAACCTTGACACGTGGGAAACTATGAGACACTCAAGTCGCAGTAAACTGGTGGGTCGTGTGCAGCCGGCCGATCCACGCGATTACTCCTATCTCAAATGTTGCTCGTATTTCAAAGCAAAAATAGCTCGCTCGACGGCTCGTATCTCAAAAATCTCGTATGTTAGGGCACTCGTATCCCGAGGTACCACTGTATATGAGATTAATACTACTATATTTCAGAGTGGTTATTTCTTGGATATGGGAGAATGGGTGATTTTCCACCTCCTTTATGATTATTTGAATGGTCTGATTTTTGTTTTAGCAATGAGCATGTATTTACTTTATCTTTAATAACCACATCTAATATTTTGGAAAAAAAATATTGGGTTGTGGTTGCCTAGTGGGCCATCTATCAGAATGGCTGCCTACTTAGAAATCCAAAGTTGCCTTGAGGAAGACAGAATAAAAACTACAAGAGATGTTCTTGAACTTTCTTAGCTCTAACGTTTACAATTGCAAGTATTTTCTGTCTGATGAGGTGATAGCTGGGTTCTCATCATTTTAACAGAAACACGTGAAATGTTTTCCCTCCATTTTCCCTATAGACATTTGCAATCCGCACTGTTCTTTTCAATGACTGTTTAAATTACGATCCCTTTGTGTGGAGAGCCCTGGGAAGGTACATGGGCATTCTTCCTTAATAATTGTCAGCTGGCCGAGACCGGTTTGGCTCGGTGGATAGAGCGTCGGCTTGTGGACTGAAAGGTCCCAGGTTCGATTCCAGTTGGGGGGATGTACCTTGTTTTTGGGCACATCTCCACTGTGGGGAGTGCAGCTGATCGATGTCTCTCTCTCATCGATGTTTCTGACTTTCTATCTCTCTCCCTTCTTCTCTGTGAAAAATCAATAAAAATATATATGTATTTTAAAAATAATAATAATAATTGTCAGCTGAACCCAAGGTGACAGGCAAAGCTGAGTCTTGGATACACATCTTCCTAAAAGGCAGATGTGTTCTCAGCATTGACTCATCTTTGCCCAGGTGTAGGGAAGTGGGTTTTGATATGTAAATCCAGTCAGTCACCAGGAATGAATAGGACTCGGGCCTAGGGCCTACTCAAGAATGCAAATAATCTCCTTTGTCTTGACTTTTGGTGAAATTTCCTGGTATTTGGGGATATAAAATAAATGCGCTGCATCAGCTCTGGGACACTGTCTCTCCATCAGAAGAGGGTAGCCGTCCACCCAATCCCAGCTTTTCTTTCTTTCTTTCTTTTTTTTAAATATATTTTATTGATTTTTTACAGAGACGAAGGGAGAGAGTTAGAAACATTGATGAGAGAGAAACATCAATCAGCTGCCTCCTGCACATTTCCCTCTGGGATGTGCCCACAACCAAGGTATGTGCTCTTGACTGGAATCGAACCTGTGACCTTTCAGTCCACAGGCTGACGCTCTATCCACTGAGCCAAACCGGTTTGGGCCCAGCTTTTCTTTCTATCTCTGTGTCTTGTCTCTTTTATTTCTCAATCCCTACCCCCTCTACTTGAAGAAATGGAACATCTCTCTTTCCGTGCTGGTTTGGAAAAGAGAGACCCCCCCCATACCTTTGAAAAAAGAAAAAAAAGAACTTTTTGAACCAGTCATATTTAACATTCAGCTCATTTTCAGAGTTATCCTCCTCGCTGGAAACAAGGGACATTTTATTTGTACTTTAGCTTTGTGACAACGGACACTATTTTATCTCCCCTTCTAGGCGGTGACAGAGGTTTTTATGGGGCAGAGCCACACTTTATCTTAAACATCTCCACATCTTCCATGGAAGCTTGGCACCGAGGAACAGTAATAAGTCTTATCTGAACGGACGAGGACATTCACTACCGCAGATAATGCCGCTGTAAATCGCTGACCTGGCTTTTTCTCCCGCGGTGTTTTCTCGGGCCTGTTTTGAGCCGTTCACATTGTCAGTAAATATTTGAGTGACGCTTGCTCTCCAGCCCCAAGCTAGATGGCACCGAGTACAAGGACACGGTCTCACATGTCACGGAGAAGCCGTGTGACATCTAAAAGCAGGAGTATTGCTCTGAACGTGTCTTCGTTGTCACACACACACTCCTCGTTTTTTCTATTTTGGGGGAGACGGAGGTCTCCATTTCTCAGTTCTTTGTTAGATCTCTGTGGACCTCCATCCCGGATTCCCCACGAGTTGAGCTCTCTTGGGGGTTTACCACTGACTTAAACTCCAGGTCCTTATTCCTTGTAATAACGAGCCGAGAAGTCCCAGAGCAGAGAACCAGGCCCTCGGAAAAGGAACCAGGGTCGCGAACCCCAGCTCTCGGGGCCGGTGGTCTGGGAGGCTCACCTGCCACGAAGAGGACCCACTCCTTCCCTTCGAAGGTGAGCAGCAGCCTCTCCCACTGGGCTTGCCAGAAGTGTCCAGAAGCACCCCAAAACCTCTGAAGGTGCCTGGGGGGGAAATCAGGTTCCCGGGTGAAGGCCGGTGGGCGCTCTGACCCCAGACCCCCACCCCTGCCCTCAGGTCCCACGGACTCACCACGTGACCGAGTTCCAGAAGGCCACCAGCAGGAGCAGGCCGGAGCCCAGGATGAAGGCAGTCCTCCTCATGGAGCCCCATATGTGTCCCTCCTGGGAGGACAGGACAGCGTCAGGCCCGGCCGGCCTGCCCCCCGCAGCCGCTGCCGCAGCCGGCAGGAGGGACGAGCGGTCAGGTCTCCACCAGGCCAGCGCCTCCGGCCTTTCCCAGTCTCTAGGAAAGGCTCATCCTTATCGAGAACCCCCGCTGTCCGTGGGTGTGTTTGCGAAAATCAGAGGTCAAGGTTGTGGAGAAGCCGGAGAGGGAACCCACCTGACTCCAGAGAGACTGGCAGGCGATTCTGTCGCCCAGAGAAAGGCAGGCGAGCCTTCTAAGAGCTGTGGCTTTTGTCACCAGTCCTCTCGCGGACTGAGCTGCCCATTATATAGGCACTGGAGGCACCTGGGAGCCCTTTAAAACCTCCAGGCCCTTCCCAACCCGGTTACGTAAGAGCCTCCAGGGTGGAGCCGGGCCTCCAGGTTTTTCACGGCTCCCCAGCCGACACCGTGACCAGGACAGCCATCACCGAAGGCCCTGCGGAACCCTTAGCGAGGACCCCGGGACTTCGCTGTGCCAGGGCCTCTGTTCCCATCCCGGCACCGCTTGCCCTTGAAGAAAGGAGTAAGCGAACAGATGTTCTGACTTTTAATAACCCCTCGTCCTTCCAGCGAGACCAGCTGGACAGGACAATGGGCAGGTCTAGGGGCAAAGAGCAGCCACTGGCAGTTGCTGGGAGGTGCTTCTGTGCCCTTCTGCCGAGCACACAGGAAGGTCCCAGGCTGGAGGAAGAGCACTGGCGCCAGGTGACCAGGATCACGGACATCCTCACACCCGTGCGTGTAAGCCAGAGGGTCTGTCCCCCCCCCCATCGCTGGGCTCATCAGCACTGTGTGAGCTGGGCCCCCCATGAAGGGTCAGTGGGTGTTGGGGGAAAGGGGGTCGAATAGGATGCTTGTTTTCATCCAAGGGGCTATGCTTATAAGGAAGCCTGCAGTCACGGGCTTGCTCTTGGCTCAGAGATTTTTTTGATCCATTCAGAGCAACCTGAGTCTGCACTGGATCATTTCTTCTCCGCTTACCCATCCCACCTTTGATCAAAAGACCAAGTAACAACAAAACAAAACAAAACCAAACAAACAAAACAAACAGGTCATTTCCAGGGCCAAGGAAAATTTAAAGGGCTAGTGCTCCTCAGGGCGCTGAGCTCCGGAAGGGAGCTTTCCTCTCCTCGCCCTCCCTCGCCCCCTCCCTCCCTGAGGGCTGGGCGCACAGGACCAGAGGGACTTGTTCCTTTCCGCAGGTGTTCACTGCAAGGTCACCCCAGCTCCTCAGACCGGTTGCTTGGGCTTTTGCAATGACTCCTTTCCTAGGACTCGTGAACTTCTCCAGGCTCACTAGGAGTTTTCATGTGAGTTTGATCAAATCAGGCGAAGTCAAACTGAAGACTTCAGTGTCACACGCGGGACTGGGTATTTTTTCCAGGGATGGCGGGGGTTTCTCTCTCCGGCAGCCCGGGGGAGGGACCATAAACTGCAGCTGGTCAGGAGCTGGCTCCCAGTTCCTGTTCCCCGTGCCCAGTGCGCCTCGCCTCTCCCCGGAGCAGTTCTGGAGAAGGTGCTCGCAAAGGCCTGAGACACGGGACATTCTAAGGGCTGAGAGGCGATGGGAGGGTAGCTATGGGGCAGGCTGCTCCCTCGGGCGGGCAAAGGGGCTTTGCTTAGAAGGAAGCCTGCAGTCACGTGCTTGCTCTTGGCTCAGCTACTGAAAGGAGCTCATCCCTAAGGTGTCAGCTCCCCCTAATCCTCGGGAGCTGTCGCTATGAGCGTGTGGGGATGGAGGGGCCCCTGGCTGCTTTCCCTCCATGTGGGGGGAGCTGGCTTTACCTGCTTCGGCTTCCCATGGCGCGGACGTCCAGCTTCCCCCTTCATCTGCAACAAGGAAGCACAGGTGAGTCCGGAGGCATTTCACGGCGGCCAAGGAGGGAGGGCACGGGGAAGTCACGGAGAATGGCTAGTGGTGATTTTAATGCCGGCAACTCATTCAAATCACCTGGGGAGTTTTAACAAGTTGCGCTGGCCCTGGCCGGGTAGCTTAGCTGGTGCAGTGGTCAGCAAACTCATTACTCAACGGAGCCAAATATCAACAGTACAACGACTGAAATTTCTTTTGAGAGCCAAAATCCGACTTCTGCACATGGGCCACGAAGTTTCAATCGCACTGTACGTGTGCGCCCACATGTGGTATTTTGTGGAAGAGCCACACTCAAGGGGCCAAAGAGCCGCATGTGGCTTGCGAGCCACAGTTTGCCGACCACTGGGTTAGAGCACCATCCCAATATGCCAAGATTGTGGATGGGATCCCCAGCCAGGGCACATACAAGAATTAAACAATAGTCTACGGCCATACCACCCTGAATGTGCGCGATCTCGAAAGGATTAGACAATGAATGCGTCAATAAGCAGAACAACAAATTGATGTTTCTCTCTCTCTCTCTCTCTCTCTCTCTCTCTCTCTTTCTCTAATCAACAAGTTAAAGAAATCCTTTCACAGGTTGTCTGGGTACCAGTAATAAGAATCAGGGGTTGCCAGTGGGACCTTGCCTGGAATAGGCTTTCTCAGATAGGGGCTGTGACGAGTTCTTGTTGAGTAGCTTCACTCTCTGCCTCAGTGGGACTCTCTCATCCAGAGGAAATCTCTGTCCTCATCTGACCGGTGGCCCGGGAGCCAGGGCTGGAGCAGGGCTCGGTCTGACTCACTGGAAGCTTCCTTAGCCTGTGAAGTCAGGTGACCACACCTGGGTGAGGTTTGTCACACTGAAGAACACTGAAGCGTTCTGTAAGCTGTTCAGCTGCGATCCAAACAGAAGGTATATTTTTATACAGAAATCGTTAAGACAGTGAGCCTGAAATCTTGTACTTTTCTCAAGGTCACATCTCAGTTGGAGCTATCACTTACTAGTTATTTTTTTTTAAATATATATTTTATTGATTTTTTTTTTTTTTACAGAGAGGAAGGGAGAGGGATAGAGAGTTAGAAACATCGATCAACTGCCTCTTGCACACATACCCCCTACTGGAGTTGTGCCCGCAACCAAGGCACATGCCCCTGACCGGAATCAAACCTGGGATTTTCCAGTCCGCAGACCGACACTCTATCCACTGAGCCAAACCGGTTAAGGCACTTACTAGTTCTTGGGACCCTGGTCAAGTTGTCCTCTCTGAGCCTTGGTTTCCTTAGCTATAAAAAGGGAATGACACCATGTCTTTCACTCACGTGATCTCTGCTGGGAGAGATGTGAGAGAGAAACATCCACCTGCACCGTGCCTGGGGATCGAGCCCACCACCTTTTGGTGTACCAGAAGACACTCCCAACGACTGAGTCCCTGGTCAGGGCCTCACCTGGTTAAAGAGGTGCATGAGAGATCACCTGGTCCCACCAAGTGACCAGGATGAAGGAACCTCGTCAAAAGAGGCCAGGTGACCTTCACAGATGGCAAAGCCAGGATTAGGGTCCTGCTTCCCATCTCCCTAAGGACATTTTCTTCCGTGGGTGATGGTTGTACCTGGTTTTATTATCCTCGATGCATGTTCACCAGCTACAACCACAGGAAACTGCTTCCCTCGATCCACATTCCTTATGTCACTTAGCGGAAGGAAGGAAGACCGGTGGGGTGGCTTATAAAGTTAGGACAGCAGAGGCGGTGCCAGGCAGGCTCTCTCCGTCTCCACTGTGAACACATTATGGCAGGAGGGATGCAGGCAGCTCAGAGAGCAAGCCTGTCAGGGAGGAGTGCTGGGACATTGATACCCGGCCAGGGAGATAGCATCTGATTTAAGAAAGGGCACCTGCCAAGACCCATTTGGCTCAGTGGATAGAGCATTGGCCTGCGGACTGAAGGATCCCAGGTTCGATTCCAGTCAAGGGCATGTATCTTGGTTATGGGCACTTCCCCAGTAGGAGTGTGCAGGAGGCAGCTGATTAATGTTTCTCTGTCATTGATGTTTCTAACTCTCTATCCCTCTCTCTTCCTCTCTTTAAAAAAATCAGTAAAATATATGTTAAAAAAATAAGAAAAAGAAAGGACACCTGACTGTTTGGCCAGTGTTGGCCCAACTCCCACCTGAGCCCCCACCCCAGCCCAGCCCCGCCTGGGCCTGCTTTTGCGCCCTCCTCCAGCTCCCTGTGGCTGGAACACAGCAGGGCACCTGCTGCGGCTTGAGTTGTGAGTTCTGCCTCCCTGTGAGTGCTCATGAAAACCGATGAAAGAACCCTGGCCTGTGTGGCTCAGTTGAGTGCTGTCCTGGGCACCAAGAGGTCGCCAGTTCAATTCCTGGTCAGGGCACATGCCTTGGTTGCAGGCTCGATTCCCGGTATGGGGCAAGAGGCAGCCCATCAATGAGTCTCTCTCATCACTGAGGTTTCTCTCTCTCCCTCTCCTTCTCCCTCTGGTTCATAGGTCGACACTCAACCACTGAGCCCTAATGGCTGGGTCAAAGAATTCTCCTTTGAATAACGATTTTTCTCCACCTTCACTGTGCAGAGCATTTCTGGTTGGCCTGATCCTGAGGCTGGCCCACATCATCACGGTGGACAAGGCCCCATTCAGACAAGCCACCCTTCGCGCAGTGACAGGATTCTGGGATGAATGAGGCAGATCACTTTCTTTTTTTTCCTTAATATTTATTTTATTGATTTTTTTTTTTTTTTTTTACAGAGAGGAAGGGAAAGGGATAGAGAGAAACATCGATGAGAGAGAAACATCGATTAGCTGCTTCCTGCACGCCCCCTACTGGGGATGTGCCCACAACCAAGGTACATGCCCTTGAAGGGAACCGAGCCTGGGACCCTTCAGTCCTCAGGCTGATGTTCTATCCACTGAGCCAAACCAGGCAGGGCGAGGCAGATCACTTTCAGTCCTGCCATTTGCCTGCTGCCTGGGGTCCCCCTTTAAAAAAAGGACCATGTCACTAGGCATGAGGAAGGCAGTGCTAGGCCCCTGGGGGATACGCCTGTCCAATGTCTTCATAGTAAGTTAGTAAATATTAAAGGAAGCACCAAGTTGGGAAAGACATGGAGAATAAACGCCTGCAAACCACTGCAGGTAGATCTTTCACACCAGCGTGGGTTTCCCTCCCCAGGGCTGCTAGGAGTGGGGACAGTGAACAGTTGTGTTGATCCTCCTGAGGTAAGCATCCTGTTTGGGAAAGAAGCTCAGGAGATTGTCTGTCTGTCTGTCCTAACAGGCCTCCGCGCTTAGCCCAGAGAACTTCCTTTACAAGTCAGCCTCATTCCTAGCCTTTCCGCAGGTTCTTATCACCACCACTATCTTTGCTAAGAGCTTGAGGAGCAACTAAGACATGACCTTTGATCTTTTAGAAGCTCCTCTAATCCTTCTGTGATTATTTATGGAAAATTTACTCTGTACAAGAAGCCCTGGAGCCAACGTCCATATGGAAAGCCTGGGCTAGAGGTCTGGGCTGGAGCTGGAAAATACCGGGTAGGGCAGGAGATCTGGCACACCTCAGAAATATTTAAAAAAAGGACCATGTACAAGCTCTCTGTGCCCTGGGATACATGGTTTCAAACCTCAACACCGAACCGTTCCCTCCCAGACTGGGTTTTCACTTACCCAAGGAATACAGGGTTTTAGTTAAACCACACCTTTTTTTTTTTTTCCTTTTTAAAGCAAGATAGATGTAGAATCTGCCATGTGAATATAAAAACTGCAATTGAAGCTATTCCTTACTCCATTATTTAGTTCCCCCAAAGAAATTAGTGCATGTGAGGTTTTCTCTTTGAAAGAAGTGGTAAGCTTTCTTGTGGGATGCAAAAAAGAAATAGGTAATCCTCCACCAACACCCTCCCCCTTTTTTTTTATGAGGGAAAGAAACGTTGATTTGTTGTTCTGCTTATTTATACATTCATCGGTTGCCCTGACATTGATCACATCCCCAATCTGGGCACATTGAGACGACAGTAATCCACTTAGCCCCCTGGCCAGAACCCACCCTCACCGGTTTTGCTTTAGCTGCCGGACAGCTCAGAGTTAAATTTAATGCTCAATTACACTTGTTCAGATTTTTTTTTCTATTTATATAACCTAACTAGAGGCCCAATGCACAAAATTCGTGTAAGAGTAGACCTCCCCCTACCCCCTCTGGCAGCCAGGACGCAGGCTTCTCTCATAGGCCTGGACTTCAGCCAGAAGGTTGTAGGTAAGGACATCCGGTCTAATTAGCATATTATGCTTCTATTATTATAGATATATAAAACATGATGATGTATGTGCCAGGATGTTCATTGTGAAATTGTTTTTCCTGACTAGAGATTGGAAACAACTTAAATTCCATCAAGAGAGGATTGGTTACATTAGATTACATCCAGGAACAATGCATGATGAGACTGGCCCTGGAAGAGTGCGTGTGAAACTGGTGACCATGGTGGCTTCCGGAGGCGAACTGGGCAGCTGCGGGGGCAGAAGCAAGGCTATCTTTTCACCAGGTGCCTGTTTTCTGTTTACAGTTCTGTGCCACGAGTAGATTTTACCTGCTCAGAAAATTACGGAAACATTTAAACATTTTAAAAAAATATATTTTATTGATTTTTTTTACAGAGAGGAAGGGATAGAGATAGTTAGAAACATCGATGAGAGAGAGAGACATCGATCAGCCGCCTCCTGCACTCCCCCTACTGGGGAATGTGCCCGCAACCAAGATACATACCCCTGACTGGAATCGAACCTCGGACCCTTCGGTCCGCAGGCCGACGCTCTATCCACTGAGCCAAACCGGTTTGGGCCAGTTAAACATTTTTAAACGACTTTAGTGCCCATTCACAGGAAACGCTTTACGGAAGAGTTGTGCAGTCATTTGCGCTCCCTTTACTCTACATCAAGATTAATTTCAGTTCCTGGAGGCCCTGGAGAAGTCTTTGTCTCCCTTGAAATTGTCTGACAGTTTTCCTGTGGTCATTTCTTCAGGGTGGAAGGACCCACGGCTTTCATTAGATTGTGGAAGGTAACGATGATGATTAAGAGGCAATGCAATAGTTTTCTTCTTCTTCCTTCTATTCCTTCCCCTCCCCCTCCCCCTTCTTTTTGTTAACAATTTTAAGTTGTTGAAAGCAAAGTATTAGCAGTAACGCTCTCTACAGAGCCCAACCCCTCCAACCCCCCTCAAAGCAATATGAAAGGTAGTCATTGAGTGCCTGATGGCTTCCAATCAGTTTTTATTTATTTGCATCTGATATATATACTGTATGTGTACACACACACACACACACATAGACACATATATACAGTATATATATATATATGTATATATATATGTATATATATATGTGTGTATATATATATACATATATATATACATATATATATATATATACATACACACACTCACACACAGTATATATATCTTTTATTGTAAGCTATCACACATTCTTTGGAAATGGAAGCTGAGGATTAATATAAACAAACAGGGCCACATATTAAAATTAAGAACAAAACCTGAGAGAGACTAGAATGATGCAAGTACACGAAGACCCTGGGTCGATGTCACCAGGCGGGTGCGGATGCTCCTCAGGTTATGAAAACTGAGTGTGGCTGCAACCAGTGATGAGGGCTAAGATATCAATGTGACCTTGGAACCCTCCGCTCCGGGCACACCAGGGGCCAAAGGGAAAGTGGCCGTTTATCTTCTGACCGGCCCACTGGGCTGCCGGAGCCACAGGGATTATCTCCTGACATCGGATCCAGCGGAAGCCGGGCTCAGAGTGTTTCCTAACAGCCCCCGCTGTCTCCCCAGAGCCTTAGCCACGGAGGGGACTCTCCTGGGCTGCCCGGCCCTGTCATCCTGCTGAATATTTTATGCCGAAGCAGCTTGTTCCCCTGCCTCCCCAGACAGGTTTTCAGTTTTGAGTGATCAGTCAGTCAGAAGATTCTAGGGAAGACCTCACAGTGGGCAGAGAAATCCCTTAATATTGCTGGCCAATGGTAGTGCTCGAGTTAGAAACTTTGGAAAACAAGATCAACAGTAATTATTATTATTTTCTAAAATATATTTTATTGATTTTTTTACAGAGAGGAAGAGAGAGATAGAAAGTCAGAAACATCGATGAGAGAGAGACATTGATCAGCCGCCTCCTGCATACCCCACAGTGGAGATGTGCCCGCAAGCAAGGTACATGCCCCCAACCGGAATCGAACCTGGGACCCTCCAGTCCGCAAGCCGACGCTCTATCCACTGAGCCAAACTGGTCTCAGCAACAATAATTATTAAGTATTTAATATGTTAAGGTGCTATAATCACATTTTTGTTGTTTCCTCGCTCTGACTTTTCCTCTACTTTTTAAATTCTTCCAGATTCTCTCATCTAAGAACTGGAAGTTTTCTTAAGCTCATCTGTTCTAATGCCCCCATTTTTCCTCTGAAGAAAAGGAGGCCTAAAGATACTCAGCATTCAACTTCACATCACACGTTTAGAATTCAGTGCTCATTATACCAACAGAGTCTGCAAAAATTACAGAAAGTGCTGATGTGAGGGAATGTGGGGCAGGCCTCAGGATTTTAAAGGGACACAAAGGAATGAGATCAGCCCCTATTAGCCATGAATAGTGTATTAGATATTGTGTATCTTTAATACCAAAGGGAAAATAGAACTTGTTTCTCTAAAATATTAATCATCCTTTTAAGAATCATTCGTGTGTGCCAGATACAAGGCTGGGCACAGGAGATACAAGGATAAAGAAGACGTGCCTTGTGCCCGGTTTAATAAAGGAACGCTATATACGTAACTTTGATTTTCCAAGTGATAAAGTATATCGGAGGAGATTATGAAATAGAATTTATAATGAGAATTTATTCAGGGAAGAGAAAGAAATAAAATGTACTAAAAAAACACACATAAGTATTCTGATACTTTATAACAATGAATTGATTCCCCCTTAAAGGGAATTTGATATGTATTGTGAGATTATCCAAATTAGGTACTTTTAAAAAATATATATTTTATTTTTTACAGAGAGGAAGGGAGAGGGATAGAGAGTTAGAAACATTGATGAGAGAGAGACATCGATCAGTAGCCTCCTGCACGCCCCCTACGGGGGATGTGCCCACAACCAAGATACATGCCCCTGACCCTTCAGTCCACAGGCCGACACTCTATCCACTGAGCCAAACTGGTTCTGGCCAGATTAGGTACTTTTTAGTGTGGTTCTTTCAAAAGCAGATGATTCTCACGATGCCAGCTTCTTATTGCAGAATCCCCCAATCTAGATAAATGACACAGTGAGGTGGCAGCTGATGCTCATGACCTCAGCCATCTGAACACAGGACCGGAAGGGGTGAGGGCAGGAGGAGTAGAGAGAGTTTAGTGTTGTCTGTATCCTGTATTCTTTCAGATTCTAGGTCCCTGATATTCTGCATGGTTAATAAATGTTCCCATTTCATAGGTATTAAGATTTGTTATATCTTTATGAATGTGCAAGGCTTCCTGTATACATCTTGTGAAAAATTATTACCATTATTTACCTTTAGAGCAGTGGTTCTCAACCTTTCTAATGTCGCGACCCTTTAATACACCCTCATGTGGTGGTGACCCCCAACCATAAAATTATTTCTGTTGCTACTTTATAACTGTAATTCTGCTACTGTTATGAACGGTAATGTAAATATCTGTGTCTTCTGATGGTCTTAGACTACTCTGTTAATGGTTCGCAATCTGTGGGCCGCAACCCACAGGTTGAGAACCTCTGCTGTGGAGCCTAAGACCATTGGAAGACACAGATATTTACATTACGATTCATTATCAGTAGCAAAATGACAGCTATGAATTAGCAACAAAAATAATTTTATGGTTGGGGGTCACCACCACATGAGGAGCTGTATTAAAGGGTCGCGGCATTAGGAAGGTTGAGAACCGCTGCTTTAGAGAAAACACAGAGAGAAAAAAGACCGTGTGGACCACCTTCCGTAGCTAAGGAGACGGGCCTACACAGCGGAACTGACTGGTTCCGCACTTCAGTTTCTGACAAAAGGCAGGGCTCTCACCCTGTGCCTAGTGCCCCAGGTGTTTCTGAAACAGCACAGATGTGTGCTTCCAGGGAGGGCAACGACACAGGGAGGGCTGCTGACATGGGGCCGGGACGCCTGGCCTCACTGCAGGCTGTGCATTCTCAGAACAAGCCAGCGAAGGGCTTCCGGGCGGACACTGACCCGAAAGGCCACTGCCCCGACTGCACGGCTTAACGCCTCTGGGGAAGAGGGCTTGCAGGAGCTGCCATACCCCTGGTCCGGGCCTACGCGAGGCTCTTAAGAAAAAAGACATTCATCCCAGATGATGAAATGCACGAAGGGAAAGGTCAGACTCCGAGACAAAAACAAGTCCCTGTGGACAGCTTTCGCCATGACTGCCCGGCGACCGCGAGCCCGGAGCCGAGCGCCTGCCCATCTTGTTTACTGCCTCCACAGCATCAGACAAGGCCTGGCGGGCAGCAGGCGCTCAGGAAGTGGTTGTTGAATAAATAAAAGAAGGAGAAATGAAAAACATTGTTTCTTCGCACTCAGAAAGTGCCCAACATTGGCTATTAACATCTCGGCACCTTTCCCTGTACTGATGACGTTCCTTCCTGAGGTCAGAAGTTGCTGCTCAGAGCATTTCTGTTTTACCAAACTGAACTGAACCTTCCTACCCCAACCAGAGGCATTTAGCTGGAACTGCACATGAAACTCAGGCAGCCCACAGGCCGCATCTTGTCTGTCTGGTCTTGCTTGCCAAGTCCCAAAGGCCTGGAGGAGAACCCCCAAATCCCAGGCCTGTTGTTCACTCCCACCTACACACTAACCATATCCTCTCCACCAGTAACCTCTGTTAAGCCCAGAAAACAGAACTGACTTGTTCTGACTCCACATTGTTTTTGGCGAAAGCCAGGCTTTCTAAACACTTTGCCTGGCTGCGTGTGTTTTTGGGAGACCGTGGACCGGTAGCACTTGCCCAAGTTCTACCAGGCCACCGGCAATTCTAAAACCGAGCCATTGTTGGTAAATTTCAGGATGGTGCATCAAAACAGCTTTGATATGGTTGGGCCTTTAAATTTTAAGACTGTTGCCCTAATCGGTTTGGCTCGGTGGATAAAGCATCGACCTTTGGACTCAAGGGTCCCAGATTCGTTTCCAGTCAAGGGCATGTACCTTGGTTCCGGGCACATCCCCAGTAGGGGGCGTGCAGGAGGCAGCTCTCACATCGATGTTTCTAACTCTCTATCCCTCTCCATCTCTATGAAAAATCAATAAAATATATTTTTTAAAAAAGGATAAATTTTAAGACTGTTGTCATCAGCCCTGTCCCTTCTGGGGGACTCTGTAGATCAGAGAAGCAATTCAACCACAGTTGCTTTTCGCCAGTCTCTTCCAGTTAGATTTTCCCCTTTTGAGTGCCGACTTGGGAGTTTCTCCTAAACATGGTTTAGAAGCCAAACCCAAACCCATATGACAGAATTACGTGTTGGCTGCTGCCAAAACAAGACTACAGAAGAGATAGATGGTACACACACAGGCAGAGGACGCAGACAGTGGCACTAAGAAAATGAACCAGCAGCCACATGCGGAAGAATGAAACTAGACGACTGACTTTCAATTAACTCAAAATGGATTACAGCCTTGAATGTCAAACCTCAAACCATAAAATACATGGAAGAAAACAGAGGCTAAGTTTCTGGACATCACTTAGTGATGTTTTTGTGGACTTAATTCCAATGGCAAGGGAAACAAAAGCAAAAATAAACAAATGGGACCACATCAAACTAAAAAGTGTTTGTACAGCAAAGGAAACCAACAACAAAATGAAAAGACAGCCTACCGATGGGAAAAGATGTTTGCAAATCAAATGCCTGATAAGCAGTTAATATCAAAATACATAAAGAATTCAAAATTCTCATATAACAATAACAAAAACAGTCAAAAATATGGGCAAGAAGCCCCAGCTGGTCTGGCTCAGTGGATAGAGTGTCAGCTTGTGGACTGAAGGGTCCTGGGTTGGATTTCAGTCAAGGGCACATGCCTGGGTTGCAGACTTGATCCCCAGTAAGGGGGTGTGCAGGAGGCAGCCAATCAATGATTCTCTCTCATCATTGTTTCTACCTCTCTTCCTCTTCCCTTTTCTCTGAAATCAATAAAAATATTTTTTAAAAAATGGGCAAGGGGCCCTAACCAGTTTGGCTCAATGGATAGAGTATCAGCCTCAGACTCAAGGGTTCCAGGTTCGATTCCAGTCAAGGGCATGTACCTTGGTTATGGGCACATCCCCAGTAGGGAGTATGTGGGAGGCAGATTGTTCCTCTCTCACCAATGTTTCTAACTCTCTTTCCCTCTCCCTTCCTCTCTGTAAAAAAATCAATAAAATACATATTTTTAAAAATGGGCAAGGGATCTGAATAGGCATTTTTGCAAAGAAGACATACAGATAGCCAACAGGCACATGAAGAGATGTCCAATATCATTAATTATTAGGGAAATGTAAAAACCACAAGGAGAATCACCTCTCACCTGTTGGAATGGCTATCATCAAAAGACAAGAAAGAACAAATGTTGGCAATGATGCAGAGAACAGAGAACCCTTGTACACTGCTGCTGGGATTGTAAATTAGTGCGGCCACTATGGAAAACAGTATGAAGAGTCCTCAAGTTACCACATGACCCAGCTATTTCTTATCTGGAGAATACGAAACACTAATTTGAAACGATATTTGCACATCTATGTTCATTGCAGCATTATTTACAATAGTCATGATATGGAAGTACTAGTAGCCCTGGCTGAGTAGCTCAGTTGGTTAGAGTGTTGTCTCTGTACACCAAGGTTGTGAGTTCAATCCCCGGTCAGGGCACATACAAGAATCAACCAATGAAGTAAGTGGAACAATACATCAATGTTTCTATTTCCTCTCTCTAAAATCAATAAATTAAAAATTTTTGTAAAAGATATGTAAACAACTTAAGTGCCCATCAACAACTAAAGATAAGCAAAGTGTGGTCTATATACTACTACTCAGCCATGAAAGAGTGAAATCCTGCTATTTATGAACATTGGACGGACCTTAAAAATGTATTACACTAAGTAAACAAAATCAGATAGAAAAAGACAAACACCATACGATTTCACTCATATGTGGGATATAAAAACCAAACCAAATGAGCAAACAACAACAAAATAAACAAAAAGCAAACTTACAGAGGCAGACAACGGACGGTGGGCACCCCAGGGGAAGGGATGGAGGGAGGGCAAAGCGGAGAGGGGGTCACCTGCATGGTGACGGGTGGAAGCTTGACTTTTGAGGTGAGCGTGAGGCAGCACGTACAGACGTTGAAGTATAATGTTGTTAGAAACCAATCTTACCTCAAATTAATTACAAAGAAGGAAGGAAGGAGGGAAGAAAACATTCTGGGACATTGTTCAGACACAGATCTCGAATGGAGAGGACAAGGAGGTGCCAGATGTGGGAATTTATTTTGCCTTTTTCTTTTTAAAAAAATTTTTTCACCTGAGGATATGTTTTTATTGGTCTTTAGAGAGAGGAGCAAAGAGAGAGAAAAACATTGATATGAGAGAGAGAGCATTGATATCAATTGGTTGCCTCCTCCCCTACATACCCGGACAGGGATGGAACCTGAAACCTAAGTCTATGCCCTAACCAGGAATTGAACCTGCAACCTTTTTGGTGTATGGGACGATGCTCCAACCAACTGAGCCACACCGGCCAGGACTTGCCTTTTCCTTCTTCTCTTTTTAAAATATACTTTTTATTGATTTCAGAGAGGAAGGGAAAGGGAGAGAGAGAGAAACGTCAATGATGAGACGTGTCTGCCTCCTGCACGCCCCTAACTAGGGGTCGAGCCTGCGACCCGGGCAAGTGTCCTTGACTGAAATCAAACCTGGGACCCTCCCATCTGCAGGCCGGCGCTCTGTATCCACTGCGCAACACAGGCAAGGACGGGCTTGCCTTTCCTTTACGTGAACTTGGACTGGTCTTGACTTGGGCAAAGAGCGTCCCTCCCCAGCAGCCCCCGCTCACCTCTGCAGTGGGCTGCTGCTTCCCGCTCCTCAGGGTCCCGGCCACAGGACCACGACTGGGGCTGCTTTCTCTTCCCCTCCAGCCTCCCCAGGCGCTGCAGGCCTGACCCCGTGTTTTACCGGGTGGAGCGGGGCAGGAGGCTGGCCTTGGAGATCAAGTTGCACAGCAGCCCACTCACTGGCTTGAGCCAGGCACGTGACAGGAGGAAAAAGCTGGTCTGTGTGGGCTGGAGACAACGTGCCCTTCCTGCCAGAACCGCTCCCGAAAGCCCGGAGGAGGTCGGCATTCAGCCGGGAGCTGGAAAGAGGGCCCGTGGCCAAGCTTGGGGCTTTTGTTTTCTTTTTAAAAACTTCCTTCATCTTCCTCAACGTAAGAAATGGTTGCTGTCCCAGAAGAGGCAGTTCCAGTAAGCGATGTGGAAGCAGAAGGCAGCGGTCCAAGTAGATAAAAAGGTTCCAGGGACCAGAGAAGCTCGTTCTCTCTTTTTTAACTGCTTTTCCTGCTGGGAGGGCAGGCAAAGGGGAAGGTGCAGGTGCTTATTATACTAGTGACTCTGGAAGGGTTGCCGTGAGAGGTGACCTTTACATGTTAATTAAACAGGTGAAATTAACATCCGGGATCCATGATATGAATTGGTGAGCACCTCTGAAAAGGAGCCGAGCTTTTATTTTTAAGTTTCTAAAACAATATTTTTGAATAGGCAATATGGGCATCTGATACGAAAGACAAAAGGGGCAAAAGAGTGGACAGGAAAAAGTAAGCTTTTTCACTCCCTCTCTCCAACCCAGTGTTTTTTCTATCTGTCCACAGCTGGTTTATGTAAATACAAACGTATGTCTGCCTCTCTTCTTTTTTTTTTAAATATTTTTTTATTGATTTTTCACAGAGAGGAAGTAAGAGGGATAGTTAGAAACATCGATGAGAGAGAGACATCGATCAGCCGCCTCCTGCACACCCCCTACTGAGGATGTGCCTGCAACCAAGATACATGCCCCTGACTGGAATCGAACTTGGGACCTTTCAGTCCGCAGGCCGACGCTCTATCCTCTGAGCCAAACCAGTTTTAGCTGCATCTCTTCTTTAGAAACCACATACACAGGTGTTAGTTCTGTTCCTTGCTTTTTTTTTTTTTTTAATATATTTTATTGATTTTTTACAAAGAGGAAGGGAGAAGAGGGATAAAGAGTTAGAAACATGGATGAGAGAGAGACATCGATCAGCTGCCTCCTGCACACCCCCTATTGGGGATGTGCCTGCAACCAAGGCACATGCCCTTGACTGGAATTGAACCCGGGACCCTTCAGTCCGCAGTTTGACACTCTATTCACTAAGCCAAACCGGTTTCGGCTCCTTGCTTTTTTTTTTTATTTAACATTCAAACATGGAAATTGTCTCATATAGTACATTTAAGTGTTATCCCATTCTTTTTAATGGTTGCATGCTGCTTTGTTGTATAGTGTGTCATACTGTATTTGGCTAATAAAGGACCATGAATGCTTGCTCATAATTAATTACATTTTGTACAATTTGTTCATGTTTTTCCTCATCTCTCCTTTCAGAGGCCCCATATTGTTTTTCAATATTCTAACTATTTACGTAATGAATATATTCCCTGGCTGAACGAGTCTATCTTGTGTACTGATCAAATTTTGCTACCTGGAGAGACAACGCAGATGGCAGCATCGGTAAACACCTGAACTTGCTGCCAAGCACAGCCACATTAAAACTACAACTGAAAGATAAAACGAATATCTTCCAGAACCACAGGAAGGCTGGAAATTCTACTAAAAGGAAAGAGGAAAGCACATTAAGTTTGGTAGGAGGTGAGAAGGCATGCGCGGAAGGGGCTGGCAACTGGATATGCTATTGTCTTTTTCAATCGGGAGGGAGATACAAGTTCCTGACTGCTCTGAACTCCAGTTCCAGGCGGGTCTCTGGGGACCCAGACTCATACGGAGAGAAACTGGACGGTCTGGCATTGGGCCCGAACAAGGGCGGTTTTCTCTCAGAGGTGCTTGCAGCAATCATTGTTCCAGCACAGTGCCTGGGGTCATAGAGATCTGGGGGCGGGGCTGATGGGCAGCCATTGCTGTTTGCTCCATCCTGGTGACTCCTTGAAATCCCTTGACACCCAAGCTGTGCACAGAGGCTTTTGCATATGAACGGCCTGGTCTTTTGCAATCTAAAACCTATCAAACTGCAGCTGGGTCAGAGAGCCCCAGAGCTTCCAAAAGAAGGCCAAAGGCTGGACAGCAGCTTGCACTGCTTCACAGCTGGGCCTCATCTGGGCACCTCCAAACCCAAACAAAGAAGAGGAATCTGCAGATCTCTCTGTAGCTCCTGCTGGGTGGCCTCAGGCAGTGGCTGACTTTGCATCTCCTTGGAGAACCAAGAGGCAGTGTACCCAGTAGTCAGAGTGAGACCATCCAGATTACAGTTCTTCACATCCATGAGAGATACACTCAGGGGGCATACTCGGTGAGTGCCAAAGCCCTGCTGAAGCAAGTCCTGCCCCAAAAGGGTGTCTCCAGCACAGAAGTTCTTCCATTGTAGCCACAACTGATCCTCACAGCCGATTGACCGGGAGGTCAATTCCTCCCAGTGATACCAACAACAATCAAGGCTTAACCACAAGAAGACTGTGCACACAGCCCACAAAGGGGTGCACCAAGAGTGTCCACCTCAGGTAACTGGGAGGCAGAACCACTGGGCTGTATAGGACACCTAGCACACAAAGCCACTCCATCAACACAGGGAAGCAGCCAAAATGCGGAGACAAAGGAACAGGTCACAAATGACAGAAATGGAGGAAAGTAAACAACTAAATATAGAGTTCAAAACCATGGTTATAAGGTTACTCAAAAATCTTCTAGAAACCTCCGAGAAATATAGTGAGACCCTCAAGGATGTGAAAAAGGACCAATTAAAAATTAAGCAGACACTGACTGAAATAAAGAATAATAATATTCAGAGACCCAATAGCAGACTAGAGGATCCCAAGAATCAAATAAAAAATTTAAATACAAAGAAGCAAAAAACACCCAACCAGAAAAGAAAAAAAGAACCCACAAATATGAAGATAGTGCAAGGAACCTCTGGGACAACTTCAAGCGTACCAACATCAGAATTATGGGGGTGCCAGAAGAAGAGAGAGAGCAAGATACTGAAAACCTATTTGAAGAAATAATGACTGAAAACTTCCTCCACCTGGTGAAAGAAATAGACTTACAAGTCCAAAAGTGCACAGAACCCCAAACAAAAGGAATCCAAAAAGGGCCACACCAAGACACATCATAATTAAAATGCCAAGAGCAAAAGACAAAGAATATTAAAAGCGGCAAGAGAAAACTACAAGGAAGCACCCATAGGACTATCAACTGATAGCTCAACAGAAACTATGCAGACCAAAAGGGAGTGGCAAGAAATACTCAAAGTGATGAATAGCAAGAACCTACCAAGATTACTCTACCCAGCAAAGCTATCATTCAGAATTGAAGGGCAGATAAAGAGCTTCACAGATAAGAAAAAGATAAAGGAGTTCATCACCACCAAACCAGTATTATATGAAATGTTAAAGGGTATTCTTTAAGAAGAGGAAGAAGAAAAAGGTAAAAATAAAAATTATGAACAAAGTGACGACAAACACTTATCTACCCACAAGTGAATCTAAAAATTAAGTGAATAAAAAATGTGATGAACAGAATAAACTGGTGAATATAATAGAATCAGGGGCATAGAAAGGGAGTTGACTGACAACTCTCAGGGGGAAGGGAGGGTGGGGGTGCAGGAAGAGACTGGACAAAAATCGTACACCTATGGACAAGGACAGTGATGGGGGTAAGGGTAGGGGGTGGGGTGGGAATCAGCTGTGGGGGGGAAAAAGAGGAACAACTGTAATAATGTGAACAGTAAAGAGTTATTAAAGAAAACATTTTTGCTACCTGACTTCCAAGGCCCACCTTAATCTAGTTGCTCTCGTTTAACTTTATTCCTCACTAATGCTCCAAGCATCACCATCAAGCACAAAAATTACTTTTCACTAGCCATGTGCATACATTTTTTTAAAACATCTTGACTTTGGAGAGAGGAAGAGAGTGAGGGCAGGGAGGGGGGGAAGAAAAATTGATTGATTGATTCATTATTCCACTTACTTAAGTATTCATTGGTTGATTCTTGTATGTGCCCTGACCAGGGATCGAACCCATAACCTTGGCATATGGGGCGATGCTCTAACCAACTGAGCAACCTGGCCACATCCACGAAGTGCTCTTGAGGGGTCCTGAGACCTTGCGAGAGGCAGGTCTGAGTTCCACCTGAGAGCAGACACCACCAGCTTTGTGAGCTTGGCCTCTCTGTCTGTTTCCTCATTTGTACCCTGCGTGAGATGGGTTAGTGGGTCTCTGAGGCCCCTCCCAGTTCTAATGTCTGATAATCTGGAGTTGACATTTATAACTGTGTTTAAAATTTTTCCGGAATACATCCTCTATCCCAAAACCCAAACAAACACATTTGGTTAGAAACTTCCCAGATATTCTGAAGCCTTTGTGTCCTATTGTTTCTAGAACATTACAGAATGTTAGAGGAGTTCAAAAGAAGATTCTCAATACTGGTGTGTGTGTGTGTGTGTGTGTGTATATATATATAAAATCACAGATTTTTTGAGATCTGGTTGTAACAAGAGAGATGCTGGGTTTGATGTATGTAATACCAGAGATTGGGAGAGACAAAGGGAAGAGAAGTTTAAAACTGCCTACAAAGTTCCAAAAGACAAGTTTTACTTTTAACTTTTTCCACTGGCCTATATTTGTATTTGCCTACCTACAGTCAGGGTTCTATAGCAGGGATCAACTTTCTTCTTCTTTGCAAAGTACTGAACATTCAGTGAGCAGCCTCGGAGAGTTCCACAATAACAATAATCAAAAGGATGTAGTTGTCCTAGCTGGTTTGGCTCAGTGGATAGAGTGACAGCAGGCTGAAGGGCCTCAGGTTCGATTCCACACAAGCTCGATCCTCAGTTGGGGATGGGGGTGTGCAAGAGGCAGCTGATCAACCATTCTCTCTTATCATTGATGTTTCTATCTCTCTCCCCCTTTCCCTTCCTCTTGGAAATCCTATCTAATAAAGAGAAAATATGCTAATTGACTCTCACTCTGTTGCAAAGATGGCGGCACCCACAGCCAATAAGGAGGGAATATGTTAATCGACAGACTCACCCTAAAAAATGGCGGCATTCACAGCCACAAGGTGGCGGCTCCCAGTCCTCTCAGCCCAGACGCCCAGGGCCAGCCCGAGGTGCAGGCAAGCCTCAGATGTTGGCTGTCCAACTGCCCAGGGCTGCCCAAGGCACAGGCAAGGTCCAGATGGCAGCTACCCAGCTGCCCAGGGTTGCCCGAGGCTCAGGTAACCAGGGCCAGCCAAGGCTTGCACTGCTGGCAGTGGCAGCAGCAGAGGTGTGATGGGGCATCACCTTCCCCTGATTGCAGGGTTGCCTCCTGCCTCTGAGGGCTCCTGTACTGTGAGAAGGGCAGGCCTGGCTGACAGACTCCCCCACCCTTCCAGTGCATGAATTTTCATGCACCAGGCCTCTAGTTAATAATAATAAAAAAAGGATGTAGTTAATTCTCAATCAGAATCACTTAGTAACATTACCTAAATTGTTACTTAATATTTCCATAGGCAACATTTACCATACCTGGCAGAGGCTTTATTTTTGAAAAACCAAATTTATCCCTAACCGGTTTGGCTCAGTGGATAGAGCGTCAGCCTGTAGTCTGAAGGATCCCAGGTTTGATTCCTATCAAGGGCATGTACATTGGTTGCAGGTACATTTCCAGTAGGGAGTGTGCAGGAGGCAGCTGATAGATGTTTCTCATCGAATTTTCTAACTCTCTATCCCTCTCCCTTCCTCTCTGTAAAAAATCAATAAAATATATGTTTTAAAAACCAAATGTAGTGTAATTAAAAAAAAAAAGTTAAATGTTTTTGCCTTTACTCCATCCTCTGTCTGTAAGAGTCAAAGTACTCTTTAGAAACAGAAATCAGGTCAGGAAAATCCTTCTGGTTTCCCAGTGCCCATTGAAGAGTGTAATTCTAAAGCAGTGGTTCTCAACCTTCCTAATGCCACGCCCCTTTAATGCAGTTCCCCATGTTGTGGTGACCCCCGCTACAGCAAGAAAAATAATTTTATGGTTGGGGGTCACCACAACATGAGGAACTGCATTAAAGGGACGGGCATTAGGAAGGTTGAGAGCCGCTGTTCTAAGGCCTCCCACACCTTGGCTCACTGGGCCTGTTTTCCTCTCCAGCCTCATCTTGAACTACTTTGCCTTTGTGTCAGCTCTCCGAAGCCGCCCTGGCCTCCTTTCACTACCTCTTACACATAAAACTCATTCTTCCTCCGCCTGAAATTTACTGCTCCCGTTCCTCCTGCCCCCCTTTCTCTCTGATCCCGTCCTGATCTCTGCCTACATGCACCTTCCCAGAGGCTTTCTTTGACCTAAGTAATTCCCCCTATCTTTCCCCAATCCAGTTATTCTGTCACTTTACCCTATTAGTTTCCTTCACGATAGTTATCAGAGTTTCTCATTATCCTTTTTTTTAAAAAAAAATATTTTATTGATTTTTTTACAGAGAGGAAAGGAGAGGGATAGAGAGAAACATCAATGAGAGACATCAGCTGCCTCCTGCACGCCCCCTACTGGGATGTGCCTGCAACCAAAGTACATGTCCTTGGCTGGACTTGAACCTGGGACCTTTCAGTCTGCAGGCTGAGGCTCTGTCCACTGAGCCAAACCAGTTTTAGCTCTCATGATGCTTTTGTTTATTACTCAATGCTTACTTACTTGCTTATTGTCAGTCCCTGGCACCAAATGTTAAGTTGCACAGGCCAGGAACCATGTCTATTTCATTCACCAGTGTATCCTCCAGTGTCAGCCTGGGGTTCTGCCCCCATAAACAAAACTGGATGAATACCTCATCTCATATTAGAAGACTCAAATCCTGGTCTTATCTGGGAGCTGGGTGACCTTAAATTATTTAATTACCTTTGTGAAATTAGGGGAATGTATTCTTATTATTGTTAGTAGATTTGAAGTGTTACTTTAGTAGACTTTAATGTCAAAGAAAATCAAATAAGATATGAATAAAATAGATTTGATATCTATTTCTGGATTTAAAAAAAATAAACTCTGATCTCATCAGAGATCCGAAGACTTTTCAGGTTGTAATCTAAAGGTCAAAATAATACTCAAATGCAGAGTCATGAAATACGACCTTTGCTTTATATTCAGGGGAAAGTTTGATGTTGTGTTGATAATTTTCAAGTCAGAAGGTTTTTCTGTTATGTAGAAAGAACAGGGACAACATACTGTGAAAGCAGGAAGTTAACCCCAATGATACCAAGAAAAAAACAAACACGCCAGTTGGGTTCATTTTGCCTTTGAACGTAAAGATAAACATATAATCTGATAAAAGACGTTATACAAAGTGACTGACCTTGTTTACTGTGGAGGTGGGGTGGAGGCCACAGGGATTAGTCAATTGACAGGCGCCTATACTAAGTGTTTGAGACTTGGGCTCAAAGGGCAATTTACAATGGTACATACAGTATGACTGGCCGGACTTACCTTCTTCCCCATTTTAAAAGTGTTTCAAACCTCTTATTACATTGTATCTTGGCACACACCTTACACTTTAAGAAACACACCCCGTTAGATTTACTTAGAATCGGGAATAACAGAAAGCCTCGCTGGCCAAGGATGGCACCCTGACTGGGTCTCAGGAAGACCCATTTACAACTAGTGTTCCCCAATTATTTTTTTTTAGCCTATGCTCTCCCAGCTGAGAAATTATGATTAGGCCTTACTTTCTATACTTTGTAGCTCAAAAACATCCTATTAAAAAAATAAATATAACACTGTGCTAGTGAAAATATTCCCCAACAGCCCTCCCGTTTGTGCGCGGCCTTTCTCCCAAAGAGAATCGGTGATTTTGTTCTAATTTTGAACTGGCCTAAGTGCAGCCTAAAACCCATTGTTTACAACAAACCCTCCAACGCCTCCTGCAATACACACCATCTGTGTCTTGTTTTGTTTTGCTTTTTACATGTATCTCCCATAACCTGAGAAGTAAACACCAGGGTCCCGTGAAGGTGTGAGGGGGGGGAGATGTTTCCTGTCTGATTGTTTCGGGGCCACCGGCCTGGGCGCTGCAGGAAAAAACAACTTTCCCAGGAAGGGCTGTGGGGGCTGCTCCTCGGGGAGAGGCTCCCCCGCCCCCCAGCCCCGCTGTCAGCGGGTGAGAGGGCGCGGGAACCCCGGGACCAGGGGAAGGGAGTGTTCCATCTACAGGACTGCTCAGCGGGACGGGTGCCGGCTCGGCCTGCGGCGGAACGCACACACCGGGCGACCCGGGGTGCAGGGAGGCGCCAGAAACGCTCACTGAGCACCCACACATTTCCCTCCGCGCGGGTGCGTTTCCCTTATCAGTGCCACCGCCGCCCTGTGAGACAGCCACTCCGGCCTCTGGGACAGACAGCGAGGCCACGCTCATTGGTGGGGAAGAGTTCGGGAAGTGCCTGGGCCCAAACCGGTGTTGCTCAGTGGATGGAGCTCGGCCTGCGGACTGAAGGGTCCCGGGTTCGATTCCTGGTCAAGGGCACGTCCCTTGGTTGCGGGCACATCCCCAGTGGGGGGCGTGCAGGAGGCGGTTGATCAATGTCTCTCTCTCTTCGATGTTTCTATCCCTCTCTTTCTCTCCGTAAAAAAATCAATTTTATACACACACACACACAGTGGTACCTCCGAGATACGAGTTTAATTCGTTCCGTAACCTTGAGGCGTGGGAAACTATGAGACGCTCGAGTCTTGGTAAACTGGTGGGTCGTGTGCAGCCGGCCGATCCGCACGATTGCTCCTATCTCAAATGGTGCTCGTATTTCAAAGCAAAAATCGCTCGCTCAATGGCTCGTATCTCAAAAATCTCGTATGTTAGGGCACTCGTATCTCGAGGTGCCACTGTATGTATATATATATATGTGTGTGTGTGTGTGTGTGTGTATATATATATATATATATATATATATATATGAAAGTGCCTGGGATACTCTACCCTGGGGGTTGGGGGCTCACCCTGGAGAGGAGTTTGGGACTCTGGTTGGAAGCGGCTGCTGAAGGCCGGCTCGGCGCCCAGCTCGGGCAATGGGCGTGGGGTTTTGGGGGTTTTGGAGGCCTCCCTTAGAGGGAAAGTGTTTACAAGCGGGAGGCCCTGCGACTGGACTCGGCGTGAAAGCCTCGAGCACCAGCCCGGTGCTTTGGCGTCTCCTCTCCGGGGCCGGGAACCGGCGGCCGCGGCGGGGACGTCGGCGCGCTGTCTCCGTCCCCTGCGGGCGGCGGCCCCAGGCAGCGAGGCGGCCCGGCCCCGTCAGCCGTTCCCGGGGCCGCGCGTCGGCAAGGCCTTTCCAGGCAGGATTTACAGGGGATCCGGGGGCCTCCGAGGCCAGGCCCCGCGCTCCCGCCGTGGGAACCTGCGGGGCCGGCCCCGCGCCCGCCAGGCCCGGGGATGGCAGAGCGGGCGACGCCCCGCTGCCCCGGCTTCCCCCCGGGGAGCCCGCGTGCTCCGGGAAACTCGAGCAGGTCCCGGTGGGCCCGTTGTTATGGTAACGCTTCTCGCCCGGCTCCCATAGGCTGGGAGGAGGGGGGCGGGCCTCGGCGGGCGTCACGCACGCTCCGTTTGGGGGGGCGGCCCCACCCCTCATAACTGTTTGCCCGAAGGGAGACCGTCAGGTAGATCCTTTGTTGAGGGGCCCCGGGAAGCCCATTAATACAGAGTGAAACGTCAGGATCGCGCCCCACCAACCTTCCCCGAAATCCGCTCCTACCAAAGAGCTGAAGATCCTTCAAATTAGGGGAGAAGTAAGCGTTGTAATTGGGGATGTGATCTGGCGGGCCACCTCCTTTGGTCCGTCCAGGCCCCGCCCACCAAGGAGGGGCTTAGTCCGAGACCACGCCCCTCCCTGGTGCGGGGCGGGGGGATGGAGAACCAAAATGGAGGAGTTGGGAATCAAGATTAAATTGAGTCATCGCGACTAATCTCGCGAAGGCCTAGGGCGGGCGGTGTTCCTCACGCGTCCTCCGAGGCCACCCCGCTCCGCCATTTTCTTAGTTTCGCGCCTGCGCGCTTGCTCCCGCGAGCTCAGCGG
>PVJN01018985.1:0-38118 GCA_004026805.1 Lasiurus borealis
ATTTCCAAGGCACAGTTATTAGAGAGACAAAGCCCTATAGAGAACAGACTCCTTTACTATTCTGAATAGAATAGTAAAATAGCTATCCATTCTTGTCACACCTTGTTAGCTTTTGGTCAGTGATGTAATTTGGTATTAGAGAACTACTGTTTTAGTCTCCCTGGAGAAAGGTTCAATGCTTATGGTGTAGTGGGAGGTTTGCAGCATGACTCAGTGCTTTCCTTTAACTAGATGGAACATTAATTAAGAAAAAACTTTTGCTGTTATAACACATTTTAAATGCTACTACTGGAAAAAATAAAATTAGTTTTGACTGTTTTTGCATGTTGCATATATTTCTTTTTTATATGTTTTATTGTTTAAAGTATTACGAATAGGAGTACATATTTCTCCTTTTTCCCCCTATTAACCCCCTCCCCAGCCTTCTCTGCCCCCCAGTACATGCCGTCACCTGCCCCCTCCACCCCGTGTCCTGTATCCATTGGTTATTTTATTGCTGTTTGAGATTAACTAGGCTATAGTCTTGGACACCTATGAAAAGGGTAGATGAAACAGAATCAGGAGAGGAAACTGCAGACAGTAATGAGATCTAAAAATTACTAACCCAAAGCAGAGCTCTGGGGCAAAGAAGAAGAGATGAAGAGTTCCATTTTGACCAATGTCCAGGCCCATGTATCTTTGCCATTTTCAGTCATTGGCTAGGGCTTACCTGGAAAGAATAGCTGAGCTATTTCCTGGATAAACTACCAATAGGAGGCTGTTAAGTAGTTATATTTCTTGCGAGTGAACAAGTTTTTCTCGTAGGGAGATTTAGGCACACATATCCATTGCTGCCTCAGTGGTGCCAGAGGTCAAATGAAAAAGATACATAATAAAAAGTCTCCCAGGAGTGAGGGATAAATGAGTGCATTAGTTAAAGTAGGATATCTGGGTAATACTAAAAATTCACTTGAAAATAATAGTCATTTATTTATATGACGATTAAACGTAGGTGAGGTAGATAAGAGATCAATCAAAGGACTTGTATGCATGCATATAAGCATAACCAATGAACATAGACGATGGGCGGTTGGGGTATGCCTGGGAGGGAGGGGGGAATGGGGAGATATGTATAAAAATTAAAAATGAAAAAAAAAGAAGAAAAAGTCAGAAAAAAAAGAAAAGAAAATGTGTCAGCATAATCCTGTGATTTTCTCAATTCATTTTCACCTATTGCAACAGGTAAGTGAAGAATTGGATTTACCAGGGTTGGGATTTTGTAATTTAAGTAAAAACAGAGGGTAATATAGGCTATTCAGTTACAAAATCCTACAATTTTATGTGTATAAAGGAGATCTTTCACCTCAATGGCTTCCACACTGATTCCAAGGGTCAACAAAATGCCCCATATCTGGCCTATTTTTAAAATAAAGTTTTATTGCAATACTGCCAAGCATATTTGTTTGCATACTATCTTTGTTTTATGTTACAAAGGCAGGATTGCGTAGCCACAATACAGACTGTATGGCACACAATGCCTAAAATATTTACTTTCTGGCCCTTTGTAGTCAAAGTTTTGTCTCTGGATTAGGCTAATACAGTGGTACCTCGAGATACAAGTTTAATTCGTTCAGTAACCTTGAGGCGTGGGAAACTATGAGACGCTCGAGTCTCGGTAAACTGGTGGATCGTGTGCAGCCGGTCGATCTGCGGGATTACTCCTATCTCAACTGTTGCTCGTATTTCAAAGCAAAAATCGCTCGCTCGACAGCTCGTATCTCAAAAATCTCGTATGTTAGGGCAGTCGTATCTCAAGGTACCACTGTATAACTAATCTCCCTTGGGGATCCCACCCAAATCACTAGCCTCAAAGACTGTAACCATTTGGCATAGAAGAGGGGCATTCTTTGATCATGGGCATAGAAGCAGGTATAATCTGTGCAAGATCCTTCAGGCCCTAGAAAATCGCTTCATTTAGTTGGTGAATAGTGCATTTTTAATTGAATTAATTTGTGTTAAATACTATTTCAACTTTGTACTCATTCAATTATTCTATGCCAAGCCACTGTTACAGGCCCTAGGGATATAACATCATTTTGATGTACTTATAACCCAATATTTTATCATGACTATGTATTCTTATCTTACTTTCCACCTAAAATTAGCACTATTCTTTCAATATATTCCTTTGCTATACATAAATAATGCCCAATGTCTAATTTTGTGTTAAATAAAATTATATATAAGCCAATACTTTACAAAGCAAAGCCAGGGTTCTAAAATTCTGCTGAAATGTTTCTAGTACTTTTATATAGTACTTTACATGCTAAGTTTATAAACAGCTACTATTTCTAGCGCCAGTCAGTCATCGATGACATTAACCTTTTTTCATGACATTCATTCATCAGGTATTTAATCAATTAGTCATTCAGGTGCAAACTTCGGGGAATGGCGTGACATTCACAGTTCACATGCTTTATCAGGTTGCAGAAAAGGTAGCTGCAAGTAATGTGCCAATCTTTGGGCCTGTAACTTGGATAAAAGAAAATTAGCTTTCCACTTTCAGGAGAATCTGGAGATTGGAGAGGAAAAAAGGATTATGGGATTGGGAAATGGAGAAGTAAGATTGTTGTAGGGAGAGGTAATAGAGAAAAACATGGAGATCAATGCTAGAATTGGGGAAGAGCAGGGTGGTCAGAAGACCAGATTATAAAGTTACCTGGGGCTGAGTGATAAATTTCCCAAGTGCAAGAGCAGACATTAGCATAGCAGGTGATGTTAGTGTTCTGGGCTCTGGGGAAAAGGAGGAGTCTCTAACACCTCCTCTGCCAGAAGAAAAATCAGAGGGTACAATGCAGAAGACATTTGCCATACCGGGATCTTCATATGGCACATTTGACTCATTTGTGACCTGCAGAAATGACAGTTGCTGCATAGTTTCTGTTCATTAATATTTTTTCTATATCTTTGTGTGGATGCTTGATATGCAGGACAAAAAGAATGGTCAGCTGCTGTTATGGAATGAATTTTAATCCCCTTTTTTAAATTCATATGTTGAAGGCCCAAACCCAAATGTGATTGCATATGGAGGTAATTAAGGTTAAGTGGGTCGTAACAGTGGGGTTCTGATCGAATAAAACGATTATCTTTAGAATAAGAGGTAAAGGCACGAAAGATATCTCTCTGTACATGCATACTGAAGAAACCAAGCCAGAAACGTTGTCTCACCAGAAAAGAATCTGTGAGTATCTTGATCTGGAATTTTAGCCTCTAGAAATGTGATAAAATTAATTTATGTTGTTTAGGTCACCCATTCTGTGATAAAATTAATTTATGTTGTTTAGGCCACCCATTCTGTGGCATTTTGTTATGGTAGATAGCACAGACTAACACAACTTCCCAGCGTCTTCTAGATAAGAATTAATTCCAAATAAAGCCCAACAGACACAGAAAAATGAACCCATACTCCAGTGGTTATTGATTATCATACACTTAAGAAGTTTTCTCATTGATCTCCTGGTATCCAGTTCATCCTGAACACTAAAGTTATAAATATGTCTCTTTAAACTGTCATACTCACAAATTGTCATGAGCTACCTACCACATACAGAAAGATACCCTTAGAACAAGCCCCATATGTCTTAAACTGCCTTACAAAATCTTCCACCATCCTGCCCCAACTTGAAATTTCGGACTGCCACCCACATTTCTGCACCCTAAACTCCAGTTATACTAACACTTCCTTAATATATCACACTTTTGTATGACTTTGAGTTATAACCCTGTCTAGAATGTCCCCATCAAGTCCCTCCACTACCTGCTTTATCTTGTATCACCCTCCCAGAACCAGCTCAAGTACTACTCTGTTTTGTTCTCTCATACATTAGATGGAACTAATCACTCCCTCATTTTTGTCCCTACATATATTTCCCTTTAATAGCACTTGTCACATTGAATTGCAGTTGATTTTTAGAGTGTCCACCCCACAAAAAGAATGAGATTTTCAAAGCAGAGAACATATATTACTCATCTTTGAGATAACAATACCAGCTTAATAAAAGCTGATGAATGAATGTTGTGCAAATTTACATAACTGTTCAAGATCAGTATTAAAGAGAAATGAGGCCTCTTAGGAATAACTAAATGAATCATTTGCCGGTATATTCATGCAAGATTCCATTCTCTGGCTAACCACATAGCTGTATCATCAAAAAACATTAAACAGGTAAGAAATCACATTTTATGAAAAGTCTATAATTGCGGTTAAAGTTTAGAAAGATTGGGGCCAAAGAACATTTGAATGCAAATATCACATTTCAAATGTGAATTTGTAAAAAAAAAAGCAATGGCTTCCTCATTTCTAAAATTAAAGATTTATATGAAATGAGTTCTAAGGGCTGTTCAAAGCCCAAATTCTCTGTATGATTCAACAAATAGGCAAGATAATACCTCTACCGCCCCAGGTTCACAATTTTTCAATTGTGATCTGCTGAAGAAATCAACTCCTCATCCTCCCTCAGGAGAGGGTTAATTGGAAAGGGCTGGGTTGAAAATATGTTAAAAAACAACAACAACAACCAAAAACCCCAGTATAGCACTCAATTATGCAACTGCCTGCCTGGGCTGCTTTCCTGGATCCAGTAAGACTTCAGATTTAATGACTAAGGTTAGCTGGGGGCATTTTCCACATACTTAAATATCAACAAATCTGAAAGGCCACTGCTTCTTGAGACATTGGGGCCAAATTTGATGCAAAATAGGCATACGATTTCAAATGTAGAACTAAAGTATTGGTTCTAGACAAAACAAAAACAAGTCATATACTGAGTCATGTGCCTTTCAAACAGTGGAAGTGTCTTATCCAGATAGCGACCCAATTCAAAAAAATCTACCTTAAAACCTCAACTACCCTGTCAAATTAAATTGTTAATGGCTTAATTAACTGCTTCACAATAATGGTATAGACCAAATTCAAGTACATTTTCATGCAGAGCGATCATCATCTAAGATATGTGTAGACAAGCAATTAAAAAGAGAATTATGTAAGTGTAGGGTAGGAGGGAAATCAGAGGCCATATTCATTTTACAGTTGAGAAACTAAAATCTAAAAAGGCTTAGCTGACTTCTAGCCCCACCCCACCCAACTTTCCAACCCATCCAAGCTGTTTCCATTGGTTTTTCCATATGAATGACCTATCTTGGCTCATGCTTCCTATTTTCCTAAAAAATCTCCAAAATAAGCAAAACCTGGCCTCAGTGCACCCCACAGCTCTTGCTAAGTGGCCACAAGCTTTCCACTAGCAAGAGCTGTCCCTAGTTCAGAGCTTGGCCTTGCCGGGGCAGTTCCAAACTCAGAACAAATAGCAGTCATTTGCAAATCATTTTGTAGCTCATACCAAGTGGTTCCAGGTCAAACACAGTTTATGGTTGACCTTTGTCTGCACCTCCAGGGTGACCCCAGAGCAAGCACAACCGGTGGACAGTTCAGACCACATCAAAACATCAAAGTGTGCCCTAACCGGTTTGGATCAATGGGTGGAGCATCGGCCCGTGGAGTGAGGGGTTCCAGGTTTGATTCTGGTCAGGGGCATGTGCCTTGGGGTGTACAAGTCCCCAGTAAGGGATGTGCGGGAGTCGGCTGATAAATGTTCCTCTGTTGTTGATGTTTCTGATTCTCTATTCCTCTCTATTCCCCTCTGTGAAAAATCAATAAAATATGTTAAAACTAAACAAAACATCAAAGCACCTTCTTCACAAACTTAAAAATGGAACTCCCATTTGACCCACTTCTAAGAATATATCCCAGTAAATCAGAAACACCAATCAGAAAGAACATATACACCCCTATGTCCATAGCAGCACACTTTTCAATAGCTAAGATTTGGAAACAACCTAAATACACATCAGCAGCTGAGTGGATTAGAAAACTTTATCCTGTTATGTGGGGTGGGCCCCTGCATAGCGGATCCTTCATGGTAGTCTACACAATGGAATGCTATGCTTCTACAAAAAAAGAAGGAGATGAAACTGGTTTGGCTCAGTGGATAGAGCATCGGCCTGTGGACTGGAAGGTCCCGGGTTTGATTCCTGTCAGGGGCACGTACCTTGGTTGCGGGCACATCCCCATTTGGGGTTGTGCAGGAGGCAGCTGATTGATGTCTCTCTCTCATTGATGTTTCTGACTATCTTTCTCCTTTCTTCTCTGTGAAATATCAATATATATATATATATATATATATATATATATATATATATATACATACACACATATATATAAGAAGGAACTTTTACCATTTGCAACTGCATGGATGGACCTAGAGAGCATTATGCTAACAAAATAAGATAGTCAGAGAAAGACACATATCACATGATCTCACTCATTTTCGGATATAATGAACAACATAAACTGATGAACAAAAATAGATCCAGAGACACAGAAGTATGGAACATATTGTCAAACCTCAGAGGGAAGACAGGAGAAGGTAGAGGGAGGAGAGTTCAATCAAAGGATTTGCATGCATGCATATTAGCATCACTAATGGCCATGGACATCGGGGCAGTGGAGGCTTGTCCTGGGAAGCGGGAGTGGCAGGGGAGGGGTCAATGGGGGGAAAAGAAGACATATGTAATACTTTAAACAATAAAGGGAGAAAGGAAGAAAGGAAGGAAGGAAGGAAGGAAGGAAGGAAGGAAGGAAGGAAGGAAGGAAGGAAGGAAGGAAGGAAGGAAGGAAGGAAGGAAGGAAAGAGAGAGAGAGAAAGAAAGAAAGAAAGAAAGAAAGAAAGAAAGAAAGAAAGAAAGAAAGAAAGAAAGAAAGAAAGAAAGAAAGGGAGAAAGAAAGAAAGAAAGGGAAGGAAAGAGGGAAAGAAAGAAAGAAATCAAAGTACCACCACTTAACCATTTTACAAGCAACAAACCCATAGGGCAGACTCAGTGGGCATCAGAGCCCCAATTAAGTAAGTCCTGTTATGTGAGGTGGGCCCCTGCACAGCAGATCCTTCATGGTGGTCAGAGGTCATTGATCAGTGGTTGCAGCCAGTTCTTGCAGCTGATCAGCCTGGGGATAAATTCCTCCCATTAATGTGCCATCAACAATCAAGGCTCAACTAGAAGAGGGTATACACAGCCCACATGGATAATGCACATCAAGTGCCCAGCTTGGGTGATTTAGGAGGCTGTGACACTATATCCTATAGAACACCAACTACATTCGGACATTCTACCAAGTCTGGGAGACATAGCAGCTCTACCTAATATATAGAAACAAACAAAGGGAGGCTGCCACAATAAGGAGACAAAGAAACATGACCCAAATGAAAGAACAGAACAAAACTTCAGAAAATAACTAAACTAAACAGAGACAAGCAATCTATAAGATGCGGAGTTCAAAACCCCAGTTTTAAGGATGCTCAGTGAACTTAGTAACAACAACAGCAGCATAAAAAGGACCAGACAGAAATGAAGGATATACTAACTGAAATGAAGAATAATTTACAGGGGATATACAGTAGAGTAGATGAAACCAAGAACCAAATAAGTGACTTAGAATATAAGGAAGAAAGCAACAACAAAAATACCTAATCAGAATAAAAAGAAAAATAATCCAAATAAATGTAGAGAAGGAACCTCTGGGACAACTTCAAGATTACCAACATTTCCATCATGGGGGTACCAGAAGAAGAAGAGAGAGAGCAATAAATCGAAAACATATTTGAAAAACAAAATTTCAGAAAATTTTCCTTACCTTGGGAAAGAAATAGACATACAAGTTCAGGAAACCCAGAGAGTCCCAAACAAGATAAACTCAAAGAGGCCCGCAGCAAGACAAATCATAATTAAAATGCAACAGGTTAAAGACAAAGAAAGAATCAGTTATTTACCTACAAGGGAGATCCCATAAGAGTGAGCTAATTTCTTAACAAAAACTTTGCAGGCCAGAAATATTCCAAGTGATGAAAAGTGAGGACCTACAATCAAGATTTCTCTACCCATTAAAGTTATCATGTAGAATCTAAGGACAAATAAAAACTTTCCTAGACAAGAATAAATTAAAGAAATCCATAATCACAAAACCAGTATGATATGAAACATTAAGGTCTTCTTTAAGAATAAGAAAAAGATCAGAAATATGAACAATAAAATTTCAATAAATACATATGAATAACATTCCTATATAATAAAAGCCTAATATGCAAATTGTCCCTTAGATCGGGAGTTTGACCTGGAGTTTGATGAGCCAGTCAACCACTCATGGCCCTGCCCCTGGCTGGCCCTGCCTCGGCCAGCAGTGGTAGTGGGTGGCAACTGGCCAGGGCAAGGGAGTTCCTGGCGGCCAGAGGCACAAATTTTGACAGATGAGATAAGTATTGGGGGATGGTTGAAAAAGGTGAAAGGATTAAGATGTATAAATTGTGTTTTATTGAACAGTCATGAGGATGTAAAGTATAGTGTAGAAAATATAGTCAATAATATTCTAATATCTATATGTGGTGTCAGATAGGTGTGAGATTTATTGGGATGATCACTTAGTAATTTAGGTAATATTTAATTATTGGGGGTACACTTGAGTCTAATATAAAAATGCATGTTAACTGTAATTAAAATGAAAAAAATATTATTAAAATAATAAAGAGACAGCTTCTCCACCATGGTCTTGTGTTCTTTCTAGTACATAAATGTATTATGGTACACATGTGTGTGTTTCTGGAGATGTATTCAGAACATTACAGACTTCAGAGTTACTTATTGATGTAAAAATATCTTATAACAACCCCTCCACCTCTTCCTCAGATGCTCTTAACCTGTCAGTAACTTCACATTGTCTGTGTGACAAAATACATGTTCCTTAGCTTGACACACAACACAATGTGCAATTTGGCCTCTTTTACCTCTGTGACAGCACTTATGCCTGCTCCTCCCTACCCTGAACTTGATTCTGTAACAACTCAATAATTCTTATTTGTTCCAATAAATACAATGTCATCACTCACTTTGGTGCCCTTTTTCATGCTGTCACTGCTGTCTAGAATGTAAGGTTTGCTCAAATATTACCCTTCATTCAATACCCAGACTGATAATCCCTGACTTCAATAAACCTTCCTAGAAAGTCCTTGTCAGAACCAATCTCTTTATTTGCTCTCGTTCTTACACTATTATTAGAGTCCTGGTTATAGCCTGTCTTGAATTTAGAGGTCTTCACATATGTTCCTTCACTTGATTGTAAATTTGTGATGTGAACCTCCAAGAATCCTAGCATGGAGCTTTGCATACAGTACATGCCCAATAAAATATATTTGCTTACATTTTAATTGAGGATATAGGTGGGGGAGGAGGCAAAAATGATTTTGTTGTATAGGCAAAAATGCAAAGCAGCCCACAGAGGACTACTGCTTTTCTTTTCTGCATATTTCCCTGCCTCTATGATCCATACCCTCATCCTGGCAGATCTGACATTGCCTAATGCGCTCTGAACACTACAAAAATTACCTCTTCCCTGCTGCCACCTCAAATTGAATTCCAAACTTCCATTTTTCAGTGTAGCTGATCTCAGTAATGCATGAGGGAAGGAAATAATTAGTTTCAGGTAATACCTTCAGGTGTATGAGTTTTGGGACAGACCTTTGTGCATATCTACTGGAAGCTCCCAGGAAATATTTCATGTGAAAAAAATAAATGACATTAAGAGTTGTACTTAAGGAAACCAAGATGGCGGCATAGCTGAACACCTAAACTGATGCCTCATACGATTTCAAAACTACAGCTAAAAGACAAAACTGACAACATCCAGATCTATAAGAAACCTGACTGACTGGAAATTCTACAACTAGAAAGAAAAGAGAGGGGCTCACGGAGACTCTACTAATATAGAGTTAGAAGTATAAAAGTTTGATTGGTAGTAATTATTGTGATAGATAAAGAGGAAGGTCAGGCAGGAATAGAAAGAGACAGCTTTCAGAGAACATTGCAGGTATTGATATGTATGAAAGGAGGAATAAAGAAGGATTGGCATGTACCTTGGTTGCAGCAGGCCAACGTTCTATACACTGAGCCAAACCGGTTAAGGTAGTGGTAAGCAAACTCATTAGTCAACAGAGCCACAGTTTGCCGACCACTTGTTTAAGGCAACATACATAGTTTTTAAAATGTGAATACAATAGCAATAGTTTTATGTGCTTGTGTGCAAATGTCAGATGACATATTTTTCTCTCTTCGCTTTACCCATTTCAGTTATTTTATCCGTTTTTATGTACTTGCTTAAAAAGTGTTTGTTTTAATTTATTACCAATAAAAAAGATATGCAGATGAAAAAAAAAAAAAAAGAAGGATTGGCTCAAAAGACCCTCAACTGTGGTGTGTAGGTGTTAGAATGTCCCATCCAGCCGAGAGGAGACTCCAAAGTTCTAGGTAGAAATAAGCAGACCCTAGTACCCTATCGCTCAGTCATTGGCTTAAGTTCCCCAAGGAGAGCCTGTCTCAGGCTTGACCGCTGATGTGGAGAACAAACACATCTGGAGGTTGTCAACTGATTGTACTCTGTATGAAAAGTTGTTGAAAAAATCTGATTAACAAACCGCTGTGGCTGCCACCCAAGGAAGGTCATTTAATCTTACTGCATTTCTACTTATTTTTCTGCAAATGGGGGGAAACAAGATCTACCAATCATATTGATCAAATAAATAGCCCTGGCTTACTGATTGGTTGGTTTTGCTGGCTTCCTGATAAGCACACTTTAGGCAACAGTTTGCCAAACAAAAGGGTGACATACTTCCAGAAGTAAATTTTAATGTGTTTGTCTGTGTACATGTTTAAGGAAACAATATCTCATATCTTTATAATTGCATAATTTCCCAATCACCTTTATATGCATTCATTAAATTGCTTGTCACAATATTGTAGACCTATATTTTACTGTCCTTTTTTCAAAAAGAGAAAACTAAGTCTCAAAGAGGTTAAGTAACTACTTCAAGCTTCTAGAGACAGTGTTAGGAGTATGTTTCAAATTGACATCTCCTGATTCCAAATTCAGTGTTTTTTTCTATGACTTTATCATGTCTCTTAAGAAAAATGCATCTAGTGGCAAAATTAGGCAAAAAAAAAAAAACTATGTTAACAATTATGTTGGGAATTGTAGAGGACAATTTTCAGATGTAAAAGTTGGTAACACTATATGCAGAGCTTTCTTTGATATCCTATTACATAGTACTTGATTCACTGATAAGGTGCATGTCAACGTATGTCATTTCAATCTGTACTAAAGACTTCAAAGGATTCTTGAGCCTGCATTAATGAGTCAGCAGTAGAATTTGACTGTAACAGCTTTATTGAGATATATTCAGAGTTGTGCAACTATTACCACAATCAATTTTCATTATGATTATTTCATCATCCCCAAAAGAAACCTTGCATCCATTAGCAGTTATACTCCATTTTCCTAGTCTCTTATAACTAATTTATTTCACTTAGAAGAATATTTTTAAGATTCATCCATTTCATATCGCATCTTTCATGTTTCAGCAGTATTTCACTCATTGTTGTGGCTAGATGATTTTCCAATGTATTAGTACATCATACTTTGTTTATCCATTCATCCATTGGTAGACATTGGGTTGCTTCTACCTTTTGGCTATTATGGATAATGTGGCCATGAACATGCATGTAAAAGATTTTCATGAACGCATGTTTTGGTTTATCTTTGGTACACCTGAGATTAGTATTGCTGGGTTATATAACTTCATGTTCAACATTTTAAGAAATGTTTTAGAGGTCATCTTAAATAGTTAAAATCTGAGGTATCGCCGAGACTGGTTTGGTTCAGTGGATAGAGCGTCAGCCTGCGGACTGAAAGGTCCCAGGTTCGATTCTGGTCGGGGGCATGTACCTTGCTTGCGGGCACATTTCCAGAGTGGGGCATTCAGGAGGCGGCTGATCGATGTCTCTCTCTCTCATCGATGTTTCTGACTTTCTATCACTCTTCCTTCCTCTTTGTCAATAAAATATATTTAAAAAAAATAAATAAAATCTGAGGTATCTGGAAATGAGTTTCAGAGAGACTGCCTGTTATCTGCACTAGGATGGAACAATTTTCCACGATGGGGCTATCAGAAGTTATTGAGATCTCCTTTATCTAGCCGGATGGCTTCAGTTTTCTCTAGCTTGGGGATACAACATGCTACCAATTCTGAAGTTTTCTGTCATGTTCTTCAATAACTCTAGACTCCTACCTGTCTCAGGGCTTTTATTCTTGCTGGCTCTTCTGCCTGGGATAGTCATCCTATCTGTATATGGTCACATCTTGCTTCTTTGTGTCATCATCACTTCAGCTCAAATATTGTCTCTTCAACCGAATCAAAGTAGATACCACTCAGTCAATAATTGCAATCTTGTTTTATTTTTATCCATACCACTTATCATCTGAACTACTATATACATGTTGCTATTTTAAAATATATTATATACTATATACTTTTTTTTTTAAATTGACAATTACCTGCTTTATGAAATGGGTCTGAGTGCTTTAAATATATCTCCTTACAACTTAGAATGATATTAAGTTCAGTCAATAGAGGGTACTGTGGAGACATCGCTGGATAAAGGAATTTTGCTTCTTACTTTCTGTGTGCACTCTTGCTAGGTTACTGCAGTACTGGTAGCATTCACATTCAGAACTTCCTAGCATGGGCTCATTCCCCAGAACCCAGCTCCCACTGTGTATCTAGATTTTCTTGTAGCCATCTTCAACCGCATGGACAGGTTCCCTAGCACATATTTCCTGTGTCACTTGCATTTTTCATGTCTAGTTCCTGCAGTGCCCTGTGGCCAGAATCACCCAGCTATTGTATTTGGGAGTATTTGGATTCCATTGGGGTGACTGAAGTGACAGTCCAGGGATTTTTTTTTTAATTTTTTAATTTGGTCTGTTTTTTCTCTCCACCTCCCCAACTTTCCTGAAGTATAATTGACAATTTGATGTTTTGATATACACATGCATTGTGAAATAATCACCAAAATCAGACTAATTAACATATCTATCACCTCACATAGTTACCATTTTCTTTTTGTGTGTGTGGAGAGAACAATTAATGTTTACCCTAAGCAAATATTAAATATATAATAGAGTAAATATTCCTTTTCTCTCACCCCAGTAACTGGCACCTCCTAATCTACTTTCTATTTCTATGCATTAAATATTTTTAGATTCCACATATACACTGAGTGGCCAGATTATTATAATCTCTGAATGCATAATAACCTGGCCACTAGTGTGTATCCTATATAATAAAAGGCTAATATGCACATTTTCCCCTTGACCAGGTGTTTGACCAGATATTTTTTTGATATCTTACCTACACAATCAATGCCAACAAAATAATGCAAATGCTTTCTTCTGGTGGTTGTACAGTTTCACGTTTTATGTTTAAGTATTTAATGCATTTTGAGTTAGGTTTTTGTATATGGGATCAGAAAGTGGTCCAATTTCATTATTTTGCATGTGAAGATGTAATTGAACCAACAACATTTTTAAAGATATCATGATTTTCCCCCTTGAGTATTTTTGGCTTCACTGTCAAATATTAGTTAACCATTTAAGCATAACTTAATTTCTGGGATCTGTATTAGGTTCCATTGATCTACGTATGTATCTTTATGCTAGTACAATACTGTTTTGATTATTGTACATTTGTAATATAGTTTGAAACCAGGAAGAGTGATTCTTCTAACTCGTTCTTTTTCAGGATTGCTTTGGCTACTCATGGTCTTTTGTGGTTCCATGCCAATTCTAGGATTGTCATCTCCACTTCTGTAAAATATGCTATTGGAATTTTGTCCACTATAATTGAAAACAATTTTTAAAACATATCTCTAAATTTAAGTAGAAAAAAAGGTTTAAGATACTTTGAATAGTTTTGATGAGTTGACAATAATCCTTGACCATCATCCAGTGAAAACTAAGCTATGTGGAATAGTATTTTCACACTGATAAACTGAAGAAAATAATGCCAGGAGAAAATGTCTAGGAGAAATTCCCTTGTCCTCTTAAAGTAATTCATAGCTGCTGTGGCTGGTTCTTCTGCTCTGGTAGAACTCTAGCTTTGACCAGAGGATGTCCAAGTCAAGACAAACATGATGGTATAAGGAAGAATGAGACAATCCTGTTCCAATTGAATCCTATCCAGCCTGTGATATCTAAATGTGATTTGCTCATTTTTATTGTTTTATTACACCTGATACCATTTTGTTAGGAAATATCAAAAAGAATATTGGCACATTTAGAAAAGTGGAGGAGGAAAGAGCCAACGTTTTTATTGTTCTCAGCATTTTGGATGGTAGCAGAAGTTTTGGGCTAAAGACAGCCATAACCTTCCTAGAAACCTTTATTGATATTTCTATATCTATCTATGCATATTTTCAGTACATATATATATTTCAAAATATGGGAATATTTGGGGAGTACATGATGGAAGGTTTGAAAATGAGGGGATACTCAAAATATATTCTCTTGCTTCACTCTAATATCTCCATGGCAAGAATCCATTATGTGTTCATACAAATCATCTAACTTTCTCCACAAATATTTCTAGAACCTGGTACTTATATTCATAAAACTAGTTTGTCTTAGTACCATGTTCTCTACAGGCAATTATTCTAAATTCCAGAGTAATTGGAAAGAGGAAAGGAATATTCTCCCTCAGACTGAAATCTGTCACATAAGCCAAAACCGGTTTGGCTCAATGGATAGAGCATCGGCCTGTGAACTGAAAGGTCCCAGGTTCGATTCTGGTTGTCGCAGCATCACCAGTGGGGGGCGTGTGGGATATGGATGATCGATGTCTCTCTCTCATCGATGTTTCTGGCTCTCTATCCCTCTCCCTTCCTCTCTGTAAAATATCAATAATATATGTATATGTATACTAATATATTTTATTGAGTTTTTCACAGAGAGGAAAGGAGAGGAATAGAAAGTCAGAAACATCGATGAGAGAGAGACATCGATCAGCCGCCTCCTGCACACCCCACACTGGAAATGTGCCCACAAGCAAGGTACATGCCCCTGACCAGAATCGAACCCAGGACCTTTCAGTCCACAGGCCGATGCTCTATCCACTGAGCCCAACCGGTCTCGGCTAAAATATATTTTTTAAAAAAGAAAAAAGAAATCTGTCACATAAGAAAGGTCAGTGCTGATGATATAAATGCATTTTGAGTTAGTTTTTTGTGTATGGGGTCAGAAAGTGGTCCAATTTCAGTATTGCCATCAGTAGGCATGACAAAGAGTGAGGTTAGATAGTAAAATACAGACTCCTGGTTTCTTAGAACCCTCAGAAGTGAAGAAGAGGTGGAGAAGCCAATAAAACAGAACTTAGAAGCAGTTGCCAGTGACATAAGAGGAAGTACAGGAAAGTGTGGGTTCCTAGAAGATAAGTGAACAGTATTAGGTCAAACTATAGTGGAGATTGAGACAAAAGCAAATATGTGCCCCCTCGTATACATATTTTGGGTGCATATTTTACATTTTTTCCCAGAGTATTAAAGTAGAAGAAAAAATAAAGTTTGAAAACATTATTTATGAATGTGCTTCCATTAGAGCCAGAAAATCAAAATTATTTTAAAATTGGGAGTATAAAACATATATATATATATATATGTATATATATATATATATATATTTAAAATAATATTATAAGTTTTATTATATTTACTTTTCCATTTTCCAATATTTTGGAAAATTGCATTAAATATATGCATAAAATGTATATGCACATATAAATTTTTACTTGATTTTTTTACTTTTTTGAACTATTGCATTGGAATATTATTTATATTGTTAATGAGTTTTTAATGTAACCTTTACATTTTGTACCCATGATAAGTGAAACACTCACTTGCCTCCCCTTGACTTCAGGTCTGCAATTCAAGAAAGCTTTATAAGGAAGAGAGAGCAATCCACTGGTGCGGATGCTGCTTGGATGGAAAAATAAGCTGGGGATGGAAAATTGGCCATTGGGATTAAGAACATGGGGCTCATTGGTAACCTTGACAACAGTTTCAGTTAAGTATTGGGAGTAAAATGCTGACTATAGTTGATTTAGGAAGGACTGTTAAAAATGAACGTGCAGGGCTTTTATTTACAGAGGTGACTATGTGTCAATAAGGAAAGATTAATGCCATTGGAAGATTTTTATTCCATACATTTCTTAAGAGGAGGGAGCATTCCACACACATAGGGCTATTCTTGCAGAAGCAGGAGTGACAGGAAAGCATGACCTAAAGACTTGGTTATATATTTCCCTCAGGAAAGGTAAGGCAGGACACGGGAAGCAGGTTAAAATGGACTAGATTGAATAATATCAGGGGGCTCTGGGCTATAGGGGTAGTCTTTAGTGGTCTGGTACTTGGCTCTGAGTGATTTAGGGCAGGAAAATATTGGCTTAGTGAGAGTTGATAAAGAAGGCGATTGGGGGTATGGCCTTGGAATTGGTTGAAGGATTTGTAATACAATGTCTGTGTAAGCCAAAGCTGGGTCACAAAGGAGACATAAACAACTTTGGCTATTAGTTTGGCCCTGCAATTAATGGATACCAAATAGACAAATGCAGAATCTAAGAAAATTCGGTTACTATAAGGACAGAAGGGCTGGTAAGGGAGTACAGAAGGCAAATTGTTTTTATATTTATTTATTTACTATATGTTTCCATCTGACTTGGCTTTCAGACTAAAGAGCCAATATTTTTTTTTTTACACTTCTCAAAAGCTATTTGCATTACAACGTATGTGAATAACAACTAAATTAAAATTTCTTGTGAAATGTACAATATAATGCTGTGGTTTCATAATACCAAGAAGAAAAAAAAGCAACCTTGAATCGAAGACAGAAATCAAATAACCATGAGATAAAATATTACTTTCTATTGACATTTTATAAGTTAATTTACCTTTAGAAATGTCAAATGATTTTTTTCACCTTTGTTCAGCGTGTCCTCCTTGCTTTCTCTTGAAAGCACTCCTCTCTCCTGGAATTTCTCAACACAGTGTAATAATTTAAATAAAATGAAAAGCAGTGAGAGAGGGAGCACACCACTGCATTATAAAACTGCATATTATCTCTCAAGATAACTGAAATTAAGGATTCTCAAGCATTTAGTATTTATATTCAAAACAATTAAATCTGAAGAATTCCTATAGGGTAGAGTAATTTGCACCTCTCTATTTTATGGAGCATTTAGCAATTTAATTCATGGATACATAAAACATTAAAGAAGGGAGACTCCTGAGAAATCATGGTCTTCAATGTTTCTTATCAACACTCAGAGATCTGCAACCCTTCCTGAGGGTTCAGGTAGTAATGATGATCATTGTGTCTGTTTCAATCACTATTTAAAAATAATCTGCCCTGGAGAGAATCCAAGATGGTGGCATAGGTAAACACCTACACTGCTGCCTTGCGCAATTTCAAAACTACAACTAAAGGACAGAACGGACATCATCCAGAACCACAGGAAAGCTGAGTGGAAATTCTACAACTAGAAGGAAAGAGGGGGGCCCACAGAGACTCAAAGGAGCTGCAGAAAGCTGAGTTACAGAGACATGCATGTGGTGAGAGCAGGTGCCAGAGTACCTGGCTGGCTTTCTCTGGTGGGAGGGAGACAGAGACTCTCAACTGCATTGAACCCCTTATCTGATGACACTAAACCCCAGATCCAGCTGAAACTCATACAGGGGGAGTTTGGACTATGAAAAGGGAGAAGTGCACGGAAATTTCGGGAGTCACAAAAAGATCAGAAGTCTGGTGGCACGCACAGCACTGTGCACAGAAGACAGACTGCTGATTGTGTCGCTGGCTTTCACAGGTGGGCAGGAGACAGACCTTCCCAACTGCACCACTTCTAACCCCATTAAACCCGTTTTGGGCAAAACCCTCAGACCGAGACTCATATGGTCACAGAGCGCAGGGGAGCCGGAAAGGCAGCAGCCTAGAGGCATTGCGAGAGAGCTTGTATGCCCACAGGGACCACTCCAGTGATTACCCAGTCATGTGAGACTCAGGGGCTGTGGAGGGCGGGGTCGACTGGAAGGCAAGGTGGTCCCTTAAGCCCTGAGACTCCACCATCCCAAGCTAAACAGAGAGGCTTTTGCAGTTTTGCAAGTCTGGTATCATAAGGCTGAATCCAACACAGAAGTTCTCCTGGCATAGTGAAAATGCTGAGACAAGGGAAGAGATCACAAACAAAAGAAATGGAGGAAAACAAACGACTGGATATAGTCAAAACCATGCTTATAAGGTTTTTCAAGAATATCCTAGAAAAGTTGGATAAAGTTAGCGAGACCCAAGAGTAGGTGAAAAAGAACCAACTAGAGATGAAAAAGATCCAACTAGAGATAAAAAAACAACTACAAATTAAACATACACTGACTGAAATAAAAAATATTATACAGAGACTAGAGGAAGGCAAGAATCAAGGCAAAAATTTGAAATATAAAGAATCAGAAAACACTCAACTGGAAAAGAAAGAAGAGAAAAGAATCCAAAAATGTGAACATAATATAAGGAGCCTCTGGGACAGCTTCAAGCATACCAACATCAGAATTGTGGGGGTGCCAGAGGAAGAGAGAGAACAAGATACTGAAAACCTATTTAAAGAAATAATGACTGAAAACTTCCCACATCTGGTAAAAGAAATATACTTACAAGTCCAGGAAGCACACAGAACCCCATATAAAAGGAATCCAAAGAGGACTACACCAAGACACATCATAATTAAAATACCAAGAGCAAAAGACAAAGAGAGGATATTAAAAGGAGCAAGAGAAAAAACAGTTCATTACCTACAAGGGAGCACCCATACGACTGTCAGCTAATTTATCATCAGAAACAATGCAGGCCAGACAGGAATGGCAAGAAATATTCAACATGATGAATAGCAAGAACCTACAACCAAGAATACTCTGTCCAGAAAAGCTATCATTCAGAATTGAAGGGCAGATAAAGAGCTTCACAGATAAGAAAGAACTAAAGGAGTTCATCATCTCCAAACCAGTATCATATGAAATGCTGAAAGGTACTCTTTTAAAAGTGGAAGAAAAAGGTAAAAGCCACAAAATTATGAACAACAAATACATATCTATCAACAAGTGAATCTAAAAATTAAGGAATTAAAAATTTGATCAACAGAATAAATTGGTGAATATAATAGAATCAGGAGCACAGAAAGGGAGTGGACTGATAATTCTCAGGGGGAAAGGGGTGAGGGGTGTACAGGGAGAGTAGACTAAAATCATACACCTATGGATGAGGTCAACGGGAGTGAGGTAAGCTAGAGGGAGGGTTGGGAGCCGAGTGAAGGGGGGCTATGGAGGGGAAAAAAGAGAAAAAAAGTGTAATAATCTGAACATTAAAGATTTAATTAAAAAAATAATCTGCCCTGACAGGTGTTGCTAATTGGTTAGGGTATTGACCTGTGACCTGAAAAGTCACAGGTTCAATTCCCTGTGAAGGGCACTTACCTGGGTTGCAGGTACCCAGCTCCAGTCAAGGCACATACAAGAGGCAATAAATCAATGTGTCTCTCTTACGTCAATATCCTCTCTCTCTCTCTTTCTCTCTTTCTCTCTCCCCATCTCCATCTCTCAAGGGGCAGACTCAGTGAGCACCAAAGCTCCAATGAAGCAAGTCTTGCTCCATAAGGATTTCTCCAACACAAAAGTTTTCTCATCATAGACACAGCTGATCCTCACAGCCAATTTGCCTGGAGGTCAATTCCTCCCAGTGATACCAACAACAATCTTAACTACAAGACTGTGCACACAGGCCACAAAGGGGTTCATCAAGATTGTCCACCTCAGGTAATTGGGGATGTTGAGTCACCGGGCCCTATAGGACACATAGCACTCAAAGCCACTCTATCAATAAAAGGACACATCCAAAATGCAGAGACAAAGAAACAGGTCACAAATGAAAGAACTGGAGGAAAGCAAACAACTGGATATAGAGTTCAAAACCACAGTTATAAGGTTTTTCAAGAATTTTCTAGAGGAGGTGGATAAATTTAGTGAGACCCTTGAGGATATGAAAAAGGATCAACTAGAAATTAAGCATACACTGACTGAAATAAAGAATAATATGCAAAGACCCAACAGCAGCCTAGAGGATCACAAGAACCAAGTCAAAGATTTGAAATACAAAGAAGCAAAAAACACCCAACTGGAAAAGAAAAAAGAAAAAATAAGAACCCATAATTATGAAGATCATGTAAGGAGCCTCTGGGACAATAAAATAGGGAACAGAATAGGGAACACTGTGCCTCTCTCTCCCAACCTCCTTCCCTTTTCTATAAAAATAAATGGAGGGTTCCTTTTCTCCACATCCTCTCCAGCATTTGTCGTTTGTTGATTTGTTGATGATAGCCATTCTGGCATGTGTGAGATGGTACCTCATTATTATTTTGATTTGCATCTCTCTGATGATTAATGACTTTGAGCATATTTTCATATGTCTCTTGGCTTTCTGTATGTTCCCTTTCGAACTCTCCTTTACTGTTGATGCGAATGCAGACTGGTGAATGCTTTTGGAAAACAGTATGTTGTTTCCTCAAAAAATTAAAAATGGAACTGTAATTTGACCCAGTAATACCACTTCTAGGAATATATTCCAAGAAAACAGAAACATCAATCAGAAAGGATATATGCACCCCTATGTTCATAGCAGCAAAATTTACAATAGCTAAGATTTGGAAAGAGCCTAAATGCTTACCACAGATGAGTGGATTAGAAAACTGTGATACATCTATACAATGGAATATTATGCTGATATAAAAAATAAGGAATTCTTACCACTTGCAACTGCATGGATGGAACTGGAGAGTATTATGGTAATCATTGATTCTCAACCTTTCTAATGCTACGACCCTTTAATATAGTTCCTCATGTTGTGGTGACCCCCAACCATAAAATTATTTTTGTTGCTACTTCATAACTGTAAGTTTCCTATTGTTATGAATCATAATGTAAATATTAGTACTTTGATGGAATCTTCTGGTTTCTTATATACAATATCATGTCATCTGCAAATAAGGCAGCTTTACTTTGTCTTTTCAAATTTGGGTGTCTTTTATTTCTTCTTCTTGTCTAATTGCAATGGCTAATATTTCCAGTACTATGTCAAACAGGAGTGGTGAGTGTGGGCATCCCTGTCTTGTTCCTGTTTTTAGGGGAAAGTTTTAGTTTTTGCCTATTGAGTATGATGTTAGCTGTGGGCTTATCATACAAGACTTTTATTACGTTGATGTATGATCCTTCTATCTCACCTGTTGTGAGTTTTTATTAAGAAAGGTGTTGGATTTTGTCAAATGCTTTTTCTGCATCAATTGATATGACTATGTGATTTTTATCTCTCAATTTGTTTATGTGATGTATCACGTTTATTAATTTGATGATATTGTACCATCCTTGCATCCCCGGGATAAAATCTACATGGTCATGATATATGATCTTCCTGATGTACTGCTGGATCCGATTTGCTAGAATTTTGTTGAGGATTTTTGCATCTATGTTCATGAGGGATATTGGCCTGTAATTCTTTAATTGTGTTGTCTTTATCTGGTTTTGGTATTAGGGTGATGCTGGCCTCATAGAAGGAGCTTGGAAGTGTTCCTTCCTCTTGAATTTTTTGGAATAGTCTGAAGAGGATAGGTTTGAATTCTTCCTTGAATGTTTGGTAAAACTCCACTGTAAGGCCACCTGGCCCCGAGCTTTTGTTTGCTGGAAGCTTTTAATAACTGCTTCAATTTCTTCCATAGTTATATGCCTATTGATGTTTAGATTCTTCTTGATTGAGTTTGGAAGGTTTTATTTTTCTAGGAACATGTCCATTTCTTCCAGGTTGTCCAGTTTGTTGGAATAGAGTTGTTTATAGTAATTTTTTTTACAATCCTTTGTATTTCGGTGAAGTCTGTGGTTATTTCTCCTCTTTCATTTCTGATTTTATTTGGATCCTCTATCTTTGCTTCTTGGTGAGCCTGTCTCGAGGATCATCAATCTTGTTATCCATTCAAAGAAACAACTCTTTGTTTTGTTGATCTTTTGTATTGTTTCCTTGGTCTCTATGTCATTAATCTCCATTCTGATCTTTATTATTTCCTTTATTCTGCTTACACTGGGCTTTTCTTTTGCTCTCTTTCTAACTCTTTGAGTTGTAGGGTTAGGTAATTTATTACCATTGTTTCTTTTTTTTTCCAGTAGGCTTATAGAGCTATGCACTTCACTCTCAAGACTGTTTTCACTGTGTCCCATAGATTTTGAATAGTTGTATTTTCATTGTAATTTGTTGCCATTATTTTTTTATTTCTTCTTTGATTTCTCTGGTCACCTAGTCATTGTTTAATAGCACGCTGTTTAGTCTCCATATGTTTTATTTCCTTGGATTATTTTTATTGCCATTGATTTCCATTTTCATGCCACTGTGATCTGAGAAGATGCTTGATATGAATTCTATCTTCTTGGAGTTGAAGAGACTTTGCCTATGACCCAACATATGGTCTATATTTAAAAATGACACATGTGCACATGAGAAGAAAGTATATTCTGTGACTTTGGGGTGAAATATTCTGAAGATGTCAATTAATTCCATCTGATCTAGTGAGTCATTTTGGATTGATGTTTTGTTGCTGATTTTTTGTTTAGATTATTTGTCCAATGGTGATAATGGGGTATTAAAATCTCCTACTGTGATTGTAAGTGCTGTCAATCTCTCCTTTGATATCATCCAGGACTTTTATTAATATATTTTATTGATTTTTTACAGAGAGGAAAGGAGAGGGACAGAGAGAAACATCAATGAGAGAGAGACATTGATCAGCTGCCTCATGCATGCCCCATACTGGAGATATACCCACAAACAAGGTACATGCCCCTGACTGGAATTGATCCTAGGTCCTTTCAGTCCATAGGCTGAAACTCTATCCACTGAACCAAACTGTTTCCAATCTCCAGGACTTGTTGTATGTATTTGGGTGCTCATGTATTGGGTGTGTATATGTTTACCAGGGTTATTTATTCTTGTTTGATTGTTCCCTTTAGTATTGTGAAGTGGCCTTCCTTATCTCTTGTTATGACCATCACTTTGATATCTAATTTTTAAGATACAAGTATTGTTACCCTAGTTTTTTTTTTCATTTCCGTTTGCTTGAAAAACCTCTTCCCATCCCTTCAGCATCAGTCTGTGTGTGTCATTTTTCTGAGGTGGGTTTCTTATCCATTCTATTACCTTATGTCTTTTTATGGGGCCATTGATTCCATTTACATTTAAAGTTATTATTGATAGGTACTTATTTGTTGCCAATTTTATTATTTACCCCTGCTACCTTTTTTTTTTTTCCACAGCATAACCTTCAGCATTTCTTGCATTGCTGGTTTGATGATAATAAATTCCCTTTGTCCTTTTTTTGGTCTGTGAAGCTCCTGATTTCACCTTCAATTTTGATTGATAATCTTGCAGGTAACAGTATTCTTGGATTCAGTCCCTTTATTTGCATGACTTTATATATTTCATTCCATTACCTTCTGGCCTGATGAGTTTCTGTTGAGAAATCAGTGGCTAGTCTGATGGGGGTTCCTTTGTAGGAAACTTTCTGTCTCTCTCTGGCCGTTTTTATGATTGTTACTTTTTTGTTGGTATTTGCCAATTTAATTAAAATGTGCCTTGGTGTCGGTCTTTGGGGTTCATTTTCTTGGGACTCTGAGCTTTTTGGATTTGTGTGTGTGCGTGTGTGTGTTTTTTCTTTCCTATATCAGGGAAATTTCTGTCATTATTTCTTCAAACAGGTTTTCTATTCCTTGCTGTTTCCACTCTTTCTGGAATGCCTATTATGTGGATGCTGTTTTGTTTCATGTTATCCCAAAGTTCCCTTAGGCTCTCTTTCTCTGTTTTTTTTTGTTTTTGTTTTTTTGTTTGTTTGTTTGTTTTCTTTGTTGTTGTTGTTGCTGCTGCTGCTGTTGTTGGTTTTGTTTGTTTGTTTGTTTGTTTTTTGTCTTCCTAGAAGCTGCTCTACTTGGGTATTTTTACCTACCTTGTCCTATAGCTCTCTGATGTGGTCCTCTCCTTCTTCTAGTGTACTCTTGATGCTTTCTATTGAGTTATTTTTTGAAAAATATATTTTATTGATTCTTTACAGAGAGGAACAGAGAGGGATAAAGAGCTAGAAACATTGATGAGAGAGAGAGACATCTATCAGCTGCCTCCTGCACACCCCCACTTGAGATGTGCTTGTAACCAAGGTTCATTCTCTTGACTAGAATCAAACCTGGGAGCCTTCAGTCCACAGGCCGATGCTCAATCCACTGATCCAAACCAGTTTTGGCTCCATTGAGTTCTTTACAGCAGCGATGCCATTTTTCATTTCTTCTTTGTTCTTCTTCATTTTCTCTTGGTTCTTACTCATATTGTCAAAAGGTTAGGGTTAAGGTTAGGTTTAGATCCTGCTTTCACTGTGGCATTCAAGATAGGTTTGTGGGAGTGGTTTGCCAAAGAGCTGGTTCTCCACAGGTCACTCCCTGTTCCAATTCCCAGGCTCCAGAAAAACAACTTTCCCCTGCACTCTCCCAGGGTTCCCCCAACTTGGGGATCTATGTATTAGGCTTAGCAATCAGAAGCAAGGATCTGAAGAGGAAAGAGCGTAATTCTGCACAGTCCTTTCTTCCCCTTCCTGTCCAAGCAGCCGGCACACTGTTAAAACTCCCAGGCTGTCCTTCTGTGTCAGATCAAAATGTGTTGCTTTTCACATATCCCCTCTGTTAGCAGCTCTAAGGACCCTCTTCCACATTCACGGATCATGCCAGCCCCATTTCTCCAGGTACAGACTTTCCCTGGTTCTCTAGCTCCCTCAGTTCATGTGTATTTCTCTTTCCTGTGGGACCAGAGACCTCACCTTATCCCAGGCGAAATCCAACCTTTTCATGGTGGAGTGTAGAGCTCCTCTGAATCTGAGTTTTTGCGCCAACTAGGGACCAGTGTTCTAGGGTTTGCAGTTGTTTGGTGGGTGTCATAGTTGTAGATTTTCAGGCTTCTGATAGCGTCCACTTTCCCCTTCAAGATGGTGCAGTCTCCATGTTAGAGCTGGTGTTCCAGGAGGAAACCCCACAGCAGTAGGGGCTTCCTGGTCAGGAGAGCCCTGTCCAGCAGCCCCCCACCTTCTCCTGGAGTACAGCTGTCCCTTAACTCATCAACAAACACTCCCCATGTGGCCCTCAGCTGCTTTCTCTGTCTGCTCCTAAATAAGGCTTGGGACACATCCATCTATTCCACCGCAATTTTCTTCATGAAATGCCGAAAGAGTATATAATTAGATCAATGTGAAACTGGATAATTTTGAACTTATAACTTTTGTTTTTAGAACCATATATACTTTTTTTCCCCTAAAATATGTGTGTTTCTAAACGATTTTTATTCTGAGTTACTTCTTAATGTTTTGGTCCCAGTAACAGATTGGCTCAAAGGAGAAAAGAAGAAATGGGTTGAATAGGTCCTATGGATTCATAAATTGTTCCCACAGCCTTTCTTCAGGGCAATTCAGAGCTTGGTAGAGAATATTTAAATAGACTTCAATAGTAAAGTCTCAAAGTTTCTCCATTTCTCACTCTCCCCCTGAAAAATGAAAGATCTACAGTTTGATTCCCCACCTTTGACATACAGTAATTTAAACATTAAAGAGAGATTTTAGTAGTGAGTTTCATACTTTTGAGGGGAAAAAGGATTTCCATAGCTTTGTTGGCAATAGATAAAAGTACTGAATCAAAATAACAGATTAACTGCTTATACAACACATTCATAGGTCTAGGTTCTTGGGTCAACAACAACAAAAAAAGACTTTACATGGGTCTATTTATTTATTTAGAGAGACAATAACCCAATTCATCTACTAAACTGACCATCAAAAATCCCACATTTAGATTTTTAAACTTCCTCAAAAGCCCAAGAATGGCTGAAGTAATATCTCTGAGTCAACATGCCAAATTGTTTATGAAGAGAGCTTGCTCTGTTCTCTTGTGTGTCATGTTTAACTGTCTTGTGATGATCACCTCAAAGCTTTCATTATTGCCTGGTGGCAGGGTGTAGACAGATATTTTTTGTCTGCTATTGATAGCCAAGTTGAGAGTCAATAAGTAAAAACCTCCTATGTTCTGACTTATTCTTTCTCCATACAAAATAATATGTACAAAGATGCATATCCACATGTCTAATATATGTACATAATGTGAAATATAGGAAATGACTCAAAGAGGCCAATTTAAGACAGCTTGATGTGGGCAATAATAAGAATCAGGCCGAGACCGGTTTGGCTCAGTGAATAGAGCGTCGGCCTGCGGACCGAAAGGTCCCAGGTTCGATTCTGGTCGGGGGCATGTACCTTGGTTGCGGGCACATCTCCAGTGTGGGGTGTGCAGGAGGCGGCTGATCGATGTCTCTCTCTCATCGATGTTTCTGACTTTCTATCCCTCTCCCTTCCTCTCTGAAAAATCAATAAAATATATTTAAAAAAAAAGAATCAGAAGGACCAGTTGCTCTGCAAATACTGTTTTTGGAGCTATCATCATTCTCAATCTGATCATTGCAATTGCCTCCTAACTGGGCTCCCTGTTTCAAACCTTGCCCTCCTATATCCCAAGGTCTGTACTCTGATTTACATAGCTCTGTATAAAGTTCCCCAGAGTCCCTTGTTTCTAGAACCTCAATTCTTAGCACTCTTCCACAGTCACTTCACTCCAGGTACTTACTTCTGCTACCCCTCAAACATGTCAAATGTAATCATGCTCATGGTCTATTCACTTGCCCTTCCTTCTGCTTAAAATAGTTATATCTATATCACATATCCACAGCGTCCAATCCCTCACTTTGTATTAAATAGGCAACTAGAAATTAAGGGAGACACATGCTTTCTAATAATTACACCAAGGTGAGGTGGTAACGTTGTGTACAATGACAATGACAATATCATTCTTGAAGATTTTCTTTGAATCCAGAATTTTTTCTCTTGCTGCATTGTGAGGAAGTCTTTCAGTCAGGCTCTGGAAAGCTAGTGAAATAGATAATTAAATACAGTCTGTGCACTGACTGGCACAGAGGGAAAGGAGAAAATTCATACCTGCCAGCGACGTTCTAAGTTGCTGTGACAAGATTTGAGAAATTGGATAAAACCAAACACAGAGAGTTCCCAATCCAGAGCTATCCACCTTCACGGTCACAGGTAGATGTGCATGGCCCTTGATTACTTCATACTTGAAAATGTCCATAGAAATTGCCTGCAAACGTCTGCCCTCATGGAATACCATAGCCTATGTCGGGCTTTGTTCCACACTGAATAGTACCCTTTATTTTTCTCACTGGAATACTGTGACCAAAGCCTAGAAAATATTGAAAAATGAAGAATATATTCAGTTGTAGGATGATAGCTGACTTTTTTTCTTCTTTACAAAATGTGTTTCATATTATTTTCCTAATAAAACAATCAAGTACTATGTGATTTCTAGTTGGCCCTTACAGTGACAGAAAAAATATTTGTATGTACATCACTCCTGAGAATGCTATTTGGAATTCCATGTCCAATCACACTGTTAACACTGGAACTTAGCAAATTATAGCCTGCTACAGACTTCTAAAAACCCTATGCATGACCATTGCATGAGTACTAAATTTCCTGTACTATGGCAATAGATAAAGAGAAAAAAAAACACAAATGAAATGATGACAAAGGCCAGAGCTTCATTTCAACCAAGGATCCTTCCCCTTATACTCCTTCTATATTTTCTTAGTAGCATCTCAAAATTGTACATTTCAATATATGCCTTGCTCACTAAAACCTTGTCATATTTCCTTAGTTTTCTTATTGTTGCTAGAAAATAATAGTTCATGATGAGTAAATTATAGAAATTAATCCCCTGTGCTATCTATATAATGTTGTAACTCAAGCAAAACACCTTTTAAAAGTGACTATTTAGTCTCATTAGAAGAGATGAATGGGTGGGTCAGTTCTACTAATATATTTTGTAGCACTCTCATAATATAGCTATTTAACATACATTTGCTTAAGTGTAAACTTACCCAAAAACTTCAATATCATTTCTTACCAAGTGATTAGGGAAAATTTCCTGTCCTTCATCTCCCTCTTCACTTAAAATCTTTCTAAATGAATCACACAGCCAAAGGCAATAGGCCAGAGAGGATTTTGGATATTTAGACCAACTCCTATCTACTACAAACAATCTTTTCTAGTTCTGCAATGAATATAGAGTTTGTTTAACTGACTAGTACTTCTCTGAGTACCAGTTCCCCTCAGTAGGAAGGGTATATTGTGGTGATTATAAATAATGTATGCAAAGTAGCTAATTACAGACATAGCTTTCAGTAGGCAATCAATAAATTGCAACTATTTTTATTTTGCTTATAAGCTGAGATTTCTCCTGGGGTGGTAACCACTATGGGAATCTAGCACGGTTTATAAAAGGAACAAATATAAAAATTTAAATAAAGCCACAGCTAGAATCTGTGATGAGGAATAGACCAGAAAATGTTCAAAAACGTGTTCTAAGGTGTACGTAGCACTAGTGACTGGGGATATGTGACTTCTTTCCTTACTAGAGTAAGGAAAACGAGGCACCAAGGTTGCAATTTAAGGAGGCATTCACTTTCAGGTGACAGCCCTGTACTCACATGACCTTGAGATTGATGCCCTGAACTGGGAAGGGAAAAGTAAAAGTATCACTTTCTGCAAATGATATGATGCTATATAAAAAATCCCTAAAGAATCCACAAAAACTATTAGAAAGAATAAACAAATACAGGAAAATTGCAGGATACAAAATCAATGTGCAAACCTCCACTGCTTTCTTATATACTAACAATGAAATTACAGAAAAAGAAATGGACGTTCTGATCAATGCTTCTCTGTCTCTGGATCTGTTTTTGTACATCAGTTTATGTTGTTCATTATTTCTGACATAGGAGTGAGATCATGTGATATTTATCTTTCTCTAACTGGCTTATTTCACTTAGCATAATGCTTCCAGGTCCATCGCACTGTTGCAAATGGTAAAAGTTCCTTCTTCTTTATAGCAGCAAAGTATTCCATTGTGTAGATGTAATCCACTCATCTGCTGATAGGCACTGAGGCTGTTTCCAAATCTTATCTACGGTAAATTGTGCTGCTATAAACATAGGGGTGCATACTATATATCCTATATGATTGGTGTTTCTAGTTTCTTGGTATATATTCCTAGAAGTGGCATCAGACCATCAAACCTCAGAGAGAAGGAAGGGGAATGCGTGGGTAAGGGGAAGAGATCAACCAAAGGACTTATATGCATGTATATAAACCTAACCAATAGACAGAGACACCAAGGGGTGAGGGCATAAGTGGGAGTGAGCATTGAGGGGATAAGGACACATATGTAGCTGAAATCGGTTTGGCTCAGTGGATAGAGTGTTGGCCTATGGACTGAAGGGTCCCAGGTTCGATTCTGGTTGGGGGCATGTACCTTGGTTGTGAGCACATTTCCAGTTGGGAGTGTGCAGGAGGCAGCTGATCGATGTCTCTCTCTCATCGATGTTTCTAACTCTATCCATCTTCCCTTCCTTTCTGTGAAAAATCAATAAAATTTATTTTTTTAAAAAAGGACACATATGTAATATCTTAATCAATAAAGAAAAGAAACTAGAAACACCAATCAGAAAGGATATATCCACCCCTATGTCCAATAGCAACATAATTTACCTTAGCTAAGATTTGGAAACAGCCTAAGTGCACATCAGCAGATGATTGGATTGAAAACATGTGGTACATCTACACAATGGAATACTACACTGCTGTAAAAAAAAGAAGATATTCTTACCATTTGCAACAGCATGGATGGAACTGGAAAGCATTATGCTAAGTGAAATAAGTCAGTAAGAGAAAGATAAATATCACATGATCTTACTCATTTGTGGAATCTAATGAACAACATAAACTGATGAACAAAAATACACCCAGATAAAGAGAAACATGGATCAGACCATCAAACCTCAGAGGGAAGGTAGGGGAGGGGAGGGGAAAGGCAGAGAGATCAACCAAAGGACTTGTATTCATGCATATAAGCCTAACCAACGGACACACACCAAGAGGGTGAGAGCATGAGTGGGTGGGTGGAAGGCCATTGGGCAGATAAGGACACATATATAACACCTTAATCAATAAATAAAAAGCGTTTAAAAATAAATTGAAAAAGTATTTGTGGAGTTGTAATTAAAAGAATAAAATACCTAGGAATAAACTTAACAAAGGATGCTATACTAAAAACTACAAAGCATTTCTAAAAGAGACTGAAAAGACACAACAAAATTGAAAGATATTTCATGTTCATGGGTTGGAAGAATCAGCATGTTAAAATGGCCATATTCCCCAAAGCAACATACAGATTAAATGCAATTCCCATAAAAATCCCAATATCAAAGAACAGATCTGATAAATGGTTAATATTCAAAACATCTAAAGACCTCATACAACTCAACACTAGATCAATAAATAATCCAATTTAAAAAAATGGCAGAGGACCTGAACAGACACCTCTCACAAGAAGACATACCAACAGCCAACATATATATGAAATATTGCTCAAATTCACTGGCTTTTAGAGAAATGCAAATCAAAATATGAGATACTACTTCACACTTGTTAGAAAGGCTGTTATCAATGAGAAAAGTAATAAGTGTTGAAGAGGATGTGGAGAAAATGGAACCCTCATTCACTGCTGGTGGGAATATTGACTGGTACAGCCACTATGGAAAATAATATGGCAGTTCCCCAAAAAGTTAAGAGTAGTTAACACATGATCCAGCAAACCCTCTCTTGGGTATCTACATAAACACTTTAAAACATTTATTTGCAAAGAAATATGCACCCCTATGTTCATTTTGCAGCATTATTCATGGTAGCCAAGACATTGAAACAACTGAAGTGTCCTTCAATAGATGATTAGATAAAGAAGATGTGATACTACTCAGCTGTAAGAAAAGATTAAATAGTGCCATTTGAGACAACATGGGTGGACCTTGAGAATATTATGCTAAGTCAGTGGTCAGCAAACTGCCACTAATGAGCCACATGCAGATCACAAGCCACAGTTTGCCACTCTGTTGACTAGTTGAATTTGCCAACAACTGACCTAGACTCGGGATTCTAATAATTACAGGCTGTTGTTGTTCCTTGTGATTTAGGCCCCTATCCCGGTGGTCAGCAAACTCATTAGTTAACAGAGCTGCAAACCATGACTCACGAGCCACAGTTTGCTGACACTGTGCTAACTGAAATTAGTCAGTCAGAAAAAGATAAGAACCATGTAATTTCATTCATATGTAGGATATAAAACTAAAACTCAGATACATACAATACTATGGTGGTTAGCGGAGAGAAAGGGGTTAGAGGATGGTGGAGGATACAGAGATCTTAATATATGGTAGTGGAAGATGGTTTGACTGTGGATGGAAGGCACACAATGCAATATGCAGATCATGTATCATAGAAATTTACACTTAAGGAGAAAAAATGGAGGCGAAATAGAAGGACGTGTTCGGAGGCTTGTCACTGAATAGATAGAAATAACAGCTAAGGGTCGCACTAGGAGTGTTTTTTGGGAACTCTAGGAAAAGGTGGTGGACTGCTGGACGTGGCTCCCCTGACCAGGCAGCCCCACTGCCATGTTTTTTTTTCTCCTGGAGCACCAGCACAAATGTGGAGACGGCACCATCTTGAAGGGGAAATTGGATGTTTAGAGAAGCCTGAAAAGTTACAGCTGTTGCAACCATCAAACAGATATGAGACTCAGAACACTGCTCCTCAATTGGTGCAAACACTGAGATTCTGAGGAGCTCTTCAGGCCACAAATAAAGGTTAGATTTTGCCTGAGATAAGGTGAGGTCTCTGGTCCCTCAGAACAGAGAGACATGCACACTGTTGGAACTGGACCGGAGGAAAGCTGCACCTAAAGAAATCCGTGGCTGTTGGGGCTGGTATGATACATGAATGTGGTAGGAGGTCTTCAGAGCTGCTAACACGGGGGAACTCTAGAAAACGACCCATTTTGATCTGAGGCAGAAGGACAGCCTGGGAGTTATTACAGTGTCCCGGCTGCTTGGACAGGACCAGGGAAGGGAGACTGCAAAGATTGCACTCTTTCCTCTTCAGACCCTGGCTTCTGATTGCTAAGCCCAATACATAGGATCACACAATTGGGGATAGACATCCTAAGAGACTGCAGAGGAAAGTTGTTTTTTCTGGAACCTGCTGATGAGAGTGCAGAATAACCCTCAGAGAACCAGCTCTGGGGCAACCCACTACCACAATCCGATATTGAGTGCCATAGGGAAAGCAGGATCTAAGCACAGGCTAGAGGCTAGAGAGGAGATACAGTCTCATAGGTCAATCTCAAAAGACTGCTACCCAGGGGCTGACTCACAAATACACTCTTGTATAATCACGAAAGAATAAAGAGATTAAGACACACAGCCTGCTTAAAAAACAGGAGTGGCTTACAACACTGAGCAGCAGTGGAATGCAGAAAACTGCAGTACCACCAGACTGGGAAACATGTGAGGCAAAAGGAACAATAGAGGAAGTGAATAACCTTCACTACTGCACATTCTATTCTTTTAATTTTTATTTTTTATTTTATTTATTTTTTTCATCTTTTGATTAAAAATGATATATTTTTTTTCTCAATTGATTTTACCTTTTTAATTTATTGCATTTTTATTTTCAATCAGTATTATTACTACTACTATTTTACCTTTTTGGGAAAAAAAGTGTCATTTTATTTCCTCTTTATTTTACTTAGAGTTCTACATTCTATTTTCATTGTTTATTTAGCATCATTTTACTCTATCTCAATTCTACCTTTATAACATCACTCTCTTTTTTATTTTCCCATTTTGTTGTCCTGTTTCTCTTACTCTTTTCCCACTTTAGAATATTCCTATTCTTACTTTTTACCTGGTTAAAATTTACCTCACTTATATATCTAATTTCCAATCCCCTACTCCAAATCCATACACACTTCTCTATTCTCTGTCTTCACCATCCAAAATATTGTTTTTCTCTGTGGCCTTCTGTTGTCATTTGCTTGAACATTGATTATATTGATTCTTTATACTTTCTTGTGAGATTGTTTTTGCTCATTCATCTTGTTTTATTTTGCTTTTTGTTTGCTTTGTTTGTTTGTTTATCTCTGTTTTCCCTCACCTCCCTTGATATTAGTTGTTATTTGTAGTTTATATTAATCTCCAGGTACTTGTTGCCAGCATTTGTTGGGATTAGTGGCTGTTCTATTGGAGTTTTCTCCTCATATATATAATTCATTCTCCTTTTCTTTCTTATTCTCTTTCTTTTTTTTCTTCCTTTCTTTTCTTTTCTTTTTCTTATTTATCACTTCTCCAATTTCATTTTGGCACTCCTTTCATTTCTTTTTTCCTCTTTCCACTTTTCCTCTTTCTTTACTTTCCCCTAATTTGCCTCTCTCTGGTGGTCACCTTATTTGTGGTTATTAACATTGAGAATATATTTCTGTTCAGTGCCTTGTGCATTGTGACAGTTGTGTTTTATGTTGTGCCTTTAAATCAATGCAAGAGAGAGAGAAATACATAACCAGACACCCAGAGAAGAGAGACCATGGGCAGACAAAGAAACAGCCTGCATATGAAAGAAAATCAGGCATCACCAGAAAAGGAAGTAATTGAAATGGAGGCAAGCAACCTGCCATGGAAAGAATTCAGAGAAATGGTCATAATGTGGCTAAAAGAATGGAAGACAAATTCGACAATATGAGTAAGAATCAAGAGAAAATGAAGAAGATCCAAGAGGAACTGAAGAAGAATCAAGGAGAAAGGAAAAATGACATCACTGCTGTAAAAAATTCAATAGAAATCATCAAAACTCGAATAGAAGAGGCAGAGTATAGCAACAGCTAGCTAGAAGACAAGGTAGAAAAAATACTGAAGTAGAGCAGCTGCTAGAAAGAAAAAGAAAAAGCAGGAGGAGAGTGTAAAGGGAGCTTTGGGATAATAAAAAACAAAAGAACATCCACATAATAGGTGTTCCAAAAGGAGAGGAAACTGAGCAAGAAATAAAAAACCTATTTGAAGAAAACTTCCCTGATAAAAGGAAGAAAAAACCCACACAAATCCAAGAATCTCATAGAGTTCCAAACAAAATTAACCCCAAAAACCATCACCAAGGCACATTATGATTAAATTGGCAAAACCCATGAAAAAATAAGAATCTTAAAAGTGTCCAGAGAAAGAGAAAATTATTTTCAAAGCAACCCTCATCAGACTAGCAACTGATTTCTCAACAGAAACTCATCAGGCCAAAAGGGAATGGAATGAAATGTACAAAGTCATGCAAAGGAAGGGTCTGAATCCAAGAACACTGTACCCAGCAAGGCTTTCAATCAAAATTGCAGATGAAATCAGGAGCTTCACTGACAAAAAAAAGACTAAAGAAATTTATTACCACTAAACCAGAAATGCAAGAAAAGCTAAAGTGTTGGCTGTAAAAATTAAAAAGCGAAGAAGGAAAACAAGTGTAAAGAATAAAAATGACAATAAATAAGTACTTATCAATAATAACTTTAAATGCAAATGGATTAAATGCTCCAATCAAAAGACATAGGATAATGGATTGGATAAAAAAACATACTACTGAAAGCAATCTATATATTGAATGCACTACCCATTAAATACCAAGGACATATTTCACAGACCTAGAAAGAATGCTCCAAAGATTCACGTGGAAAAAAAAAAAAGATTCTGAATAGCCACAGCAATCCTGAGAAAGAAGAATAAAGTAGGTGGGATCTCAATACCAGATTTCAAGCTCTATTATAAAGCCACTGTTTTCAAAACAGCCTGTAACTGGCACAAGAACAGTCAAATAGACCAATGGAATAGAATAGAGAATCCAGATATTGACCCAAACCACCATGCTCAATTAATATTTGAGAAAGGAGGCATGAACATACAATGGAGTCAAGACAATCTCTTCAATAAATGGTGTTGGGAAAATTGGACAGATACATGGAAAAAAATGAAACTAGACCACCAACTTACAACATGCACAAAAATAAATTCAAAATGGATACAAGACTTGACCACAAGCCAGGAAACCATAAAAATGCTACAGGAATCCATAGTTAGCACAATCTCAGAATATGCTGAAGGAACTTCTTCACTGATACTACTCCAAGGGCAATGGAAGCTAAAGAGAAAATAAACAAATGGGACTACATCAAAATAAAAAGCTTTCTCACAGCAAAAAAACAAACAAACAACCATCAACAAAACAACAAGAAAGTCCATTGTAGGGACAACATACTTGCAAATGTTATCACTGATGAAGGTTTAATCTCCAATATCTACAGGCAACTTATACAAGTGAATGAAAGGAAGATAAATGATCCAATAAAAAAATAGGAAATGGACCTAAATAAAATCTTTTTGAAAGAAGACAGAAAGAAGGCCAAGAGACACATGAAAACATGCTCAAAGTCAGTAATTATTGGAGAGATGCAAATAAAAAAAAAATATGATACCATCTTACACCTGTCAGAATGGCAATCATGAACAAATCAACAAATGACAAGTGTTGGCGAAGATGTGGAGAAAAAGTAACCCTTGTGAACTGCTGGTGGGAATGCAGACTGGTGCAGCCACTGTGGGGAACAGTATGGAGTTTCCTAAAAACAACCAAAAATGGAACTCCCATTTGACCCAACAATCCCACTCTTAGGAATATATCCTAAAAAACTAGAAGCACCAATCAGAAAGGATTTATGCACCCCTATGTTCATAGCAGCACAATTTACAATAGCTACAATTTGGAAACAGCCTAGGTGCCCATCAGCAGATGAGTAGATCAGAAGAGAATGGTACATCAACACAATGGAATACTATGATGTCATAAAAATTAGGAATTCTTAACCATTTGCAGCAACCTCGATGGAACTGGAGAGCATTATGCTAAGTGAAAAAAGCCAGTCAGTGAAAGAAAAATACCACATGATCTCACTGATTTATGGATAATAAAGAACATTATAAACTGGTGAACAAAAAGATAGATATAGAGGCAGTAAAGCATCAAAGAGACTGTGAAATTACAGCTGGAAGGTTAGGGAGAGGTGGGGTAGATAAGAGATCAACCAAAGGACTTGTATGCATGCATATAAGCATAACCAATGGACACAAGACACTGGGGTTTAGGATATGCATGGGAGTGGGGGGAGGCAATGGGAAGATATGTATACATTAACATATTAATTAAAAATGAAATATGCACTTAAAACTTATTGAGTCTATTAACCAATGTTACCCCAGTAAGTTTAATAGATAGATTTTAAAATTACAAAATAAGGAATGCAATTAATCAATCAATTAATCAATTAATTTAAATAAATAAATAAATAAATAAATAAATAAATAAATAAATAAATAAAACAATGTTATGCCCTGGACATTTCACTTGCCTCATCCTTGTTCAGGCCATGCATGACTTCCACTTAGGGGAGGATAAGAGAGAGTAAGGTTTATCATATGACTTGGAATGGCATGAGGGGAGCCAGATCAGCCACCAAGAGAACAACTTAGCTTGTTAGTACTCTGGGTTCACAGGGAAAAGAGGAGCTGCAAAATAATTATTGAAGACGAAGACTACAAATTGAATTGTGCCACTGCTGTTTTAAATATCTTTTACTAATGCATAGTAGCGTGTTCATAGGTAAAAAGTGTCAGCTACTTAAAAGACCTTGTCGGTGGTTCTTAGGTGATCCTTCTAGCGGTTCTCAACCTCTGGGTTACGACCCATTGGTTGAGAACTGCTGCTATAGAGCCTAAGACTATTGCAAAACACAGATATTTACCTTACGATTAATTAACAGTAGCAAAATTACAGTTATGAAGTAGCAACGAAAATAATTTTGTGGTTGGGGTCATCACAACATGAGGAACTGTATTAAAGGGTCACGGCATTAGAAAGGTTGAGAACCACTGGTCTAAGCCCTGTATTTTATTAGTTGGCTCTGGCATAAAGAATTTAAAAGAAATACTCCTGAAGAGATTAATAATATAAATGAATATAGTTCACAGTTCTCCTAAAACTAATCTAATGAGTCTTGCTTTACATTTTATAAAGACTTTCAAACTCATCTTTTCTATTCATTACAAACTCAGACTAGTGGCAACCTAGTACTGTTATTTCAATTTTACAAAAGTATGAAGTGGGAAGTGGGGGCAGTAATATTGCCTTAGTCACAACTTTTAAGGAGAGATTACATCAGAGTGTCGAGTTTGTCCTTATCTTTTAAAAAGCATTATTGTTGAAATATACCCCCCTCTTTTGTTTACAGATGTGAAAAAAGCAGGCAATTGATTTCATCCTTTGCTTTCTCTTTCCTCACTATTAAAATACTGTATATGATACAAAATACTTAGTTTATTGGGTTGCAATGAGCTTCAAAATTGAAAGGGAGTTCAAACTGATCAGAACCACATCTAGTACATAGTAAGTCCTCAACAGATGCTCTTCTCCTTAATTCTTTTAATTCAAAACTACTGATATCCTAGAGGAATTCTACAGTAAATGAGAATTTAAAAAAAAGAAGTTTTAACTCTTAAACAAATGCCTAACTACTCAGAAATATATATATTTATATCAATATAAAAGCAGCTGGATGTTTTGTTCTTAGGAAAAAGTCATCATTTTTTGGAAATGTTCTCTCTCCTACCTAAATATCATGAACTCTGAAATAACAATTGTTTTCTGATAGTATAATCTTCTTACCTAAATAAAATATTATACCTCTATCGGATGAAAAACAAAAAAAACAAAAAACTGTACATGCCTTTTTCTAGATGACTTCCCTTCTGAATGCTCTGGTCAGCTTCTCCAGCTGGAAGATAAATAACAAAGAAGGGTCCTTTGTTCATTAAACAAATCCTTTCACACAGCTAAATGGGAGGGGCCCTGGGAGCAGAGCCGCAGTGAAGAAGGAGACAGGCCATCATTTTCATTGGTAATAAATCAGTGCATGAATCAGAGCAATGCAGCTTAGGGACCGGGGTGGGAAGCATTT
>PVJN01018986.1:0-38115 GCA_004026805.1 Lasiurus borealis
CCTCTCTTTCCCTCCATTAGCTCCCCTCCACTTGATCCCCCCTCACCATGCCCTTACCCTCCTCTCCACTGTCCTCATCCATAGGTGTACAATTTTTATTCAGTCTCTTCTTGCACCCCTCACACCACCTTCCCCCTGAGAATTGTCAGTCCACTCCCTTTCTATGTACCTGATTCTATTATATTCACCAGTTTATTCTGTTCATCAGATTTTTTATTCACTTGATTTTTAGATTCACTTGTTGATAGATATGTATTTGCTGTCACTTTGTTGTTCATAATTTTTATCTTTACCTTTTTCTTCTTCTTTCTTTTCTCAAAGAATACCCTTCAACATTTCATATAATACTGGTTTGGTGCTGATGAACTCCTTTAGCTTTTTCTTGTCTGTGAAGCTCTTTATCTGACCTTCAGTTCTGAATGATAGCTTTGCTGGGTAAAGTAATCTTGGTTGTAGGTTCTTGCTGTTCATCACTTTGAATATTTCTTGCCACTCCCTTCTGGCCTGCATAGTTTCTGTTGAGAAATCAGCTGACAGTTGTATGGGTACTCCCTTCTAGGTGACTAACTGTTTTTCTCTTGCTGCTTTCAAGATTTTCTCTTTGTCTTTTGCCCTTGGCATTTTAATTATGACGTGTCTTGGTATGGTCCTCTTTGGGTTCCTTTTGTTTGGGATTCTGTGCATTTCCTGGCCTTGTAAGTCTATTTCTTTCACCAGGTGGGGGAAGTTTTCAGTCATTATTTCTTCAAATAGGTTTCCAATATCTTGCTCTCTCTCTTCTTTTGGAACCCCCATAATTTCTATGTTGGTACACTTGAAGATGTCCCAGAGGCTCCTTACACTATCTTCATATTTTTTATTCTTTTAATTTTTCTGGTTGGGTGTTTTTTGCTTCCTCATATTTCAAATCTTTGGTTTGATTTTTGGGGTCCTCTGCTCTGCTATTGGATTTCTGTATTAGTCTTTATTTCAGACAGTGTATGCTTAATTTCTGACTGGTTCTTTTCCATTTTTTTTTTGGCATTCTCATTAAGATCCTTGAAGGTCTCACACCGTTCCTTGGAGGTCTCACTAAGTTTCTCAGCAATTTCTAGAAGATTCTTGAGTAACCGTATAACTGGTTTTGAAATCTATATCCAGTAGTTTGCTTTCTTTCATTTCTTTCATTTGTGACATGTTTCTTTGTCTCCGCATTTTGCTGCTACCCTGTGTTGATGGAATGGCTTTGTGTGGTAGGTGATCTATAGGACTCAGTGGCTCAGCCTCCTCAGTCACCTGAGGTGGACACTCTTGATGCAACCCTTTGTGGGCTGGTCCACAGTCTTGTTGTAGTTAAGCCTTGATTGCTGTTGGTACTCTGGGAGGAATTGACCTCTAGGCCAATTGGCTGTGAGGACCCACTGTGTCTATAATGGATGTACTATTGTGCTGGAGACACCCTTAAGGGGCAGGACTTGCTTCAGTGGGTCTTTGGTGCTCACTGAGTCAGCCTCTTGAGTGTGTCACTTATGGATTTGTGAAGAGTTGATGATGTGAAGAGTTGAAATCTGGTGTCATCTCACATTGACCACTAGGTACACTAGCTCCTATATCTTTAAGGAGGTGCAAGTCAGCTACTATCTGAGGCGATCCAGCAGGAACTACAGTGATATCTGCAAATTTCTCCTTTTTGCTTGGAGATTGGAAGTTTTGGAGCTGTCTGACCCAGCTGTAAACTTGTTAGGTTAAGCTGCGAAAGGGCAGGCCATTCATGTGCACAGCTCTGGTGGGTTTGTGAATTGGGCGGGGTGGGGTCTCAGGGAATCACTAGAGCGTAGCAACTAGCAATGGCTGCCAGTCAGCCCTCTCTGCATCTCCGTGTTTTTGTGTCTCCATGTCCTGCACCCCAGCACAGTATACAATGATTCCTGCGCGCACCATTGTGAGGAAGCTGCCCTCACTTTCTGACATGATGCCAGATAGTCCAGTTTCTCCCTGTAGGAGTCTGGGTCCCCAGAGTCTTGCTGGAAACTGGAGTTCAGAGCAGTCAGGAGCTTGTGTCTCCCTCCTGCTTGAAAAAGACTACTGGGCCTTCAGTTGCCAGCCCTCTCCACACACCTCTATACCACTGCTTTTCCGTGGCTCTGCAGATCCTACACAGTCTCAGTGCAGCTTTTTTCTTTCCTTCTAGTTGTAGAACTTCCACTCAGCCAGATTTCCCATGGTTCTGGGTGATAGTCGTTTTATCTTTAGTTGTAATTTTGGCGTGGTTGTGAGAGGCAGCACGTACGGTATATACCTTATGCTGCCATCTTGGTTTCTCTTGGTAGAGACTCTTAGTATTCCCATTTTGCAGAGAGATAAGAAAATGGCTAAAGTTGCATAGTCATTAGATGTTGGAGCTAATGTTCAAATCCAGGCAGTCTGGCTCCTTTACCTGTGCTAGGAACTGCCATGCTATTCAAGGGCATGATACATGCTCTCCACCAAGGGCGTCCTGGAAGGATATTGGTGAGGCAGAGCAAGAGTGAAGAGTTGGGAATGGGGTTAAAGGTAACATAAGGATGCTGGAATCAGTGTTGATTTTGACATGTTTTTAGTGTTTATAAAGAACCCCCCCCCCCCCCGCCCCAATGAATCTCTTAACCCAGTATACTGCTGGATAGTTGCTGCGACATCGAAAGGAGAGAGTTCTTCTCCAAAGAGACTCTAGGTGTCTCTTCAACCCCACATTCTCATGCATACGAGGATTTGGGCTGCTCTGACATCACCAGTCACTAACTTTTAACTTCTATTAAGAGTTGTAAATTGTATGATGTGTTAAACATTTCTTTTTATCCATTTGGTTTTAGGTAGTGTGTGTAATAATTTTTTCATTCAAAAACTTTTTTGTAAGTGGTTTAGTAATTGATGATTTTAACTAAGAGAAATCCACTCAATCTGGCTTTAGAAGAAAAAAGATGGCTTATTGGTTCATTGACAGTCTGGAAGTATCCCCCTTCAGATAAGGCTGACTCAGCAGCTCAGTGATATCTGTAAGGACCCGAATTTTCTCAGTCTTTCAACTGTTCTGTGCATTGCATGGCTTTCTATCAGGCATTATGCTGTATATCCACACCTGTCCTACCTCACCTCAGAAAGTCCAGGCTTTTCCCCTTGATGGCTATCTGGGCAAGAGCAATTTTGGTCTTCATATCCTCTTTACATTCTCTGGGCAGAGAAAAGGGGACCCATCCCTCATCATGATCTGTGGGAGCCCCTTTCCACGTCCTGCATGGTTCAGGGTTCCTGGTTCAGGGTTCAGGTTCTGAAAGAGGCCACACACAAATGAAAAGAGAGACTAGAAAATATTAATTTGGCAATATTGGGGGGCCAGGCAGGAGCCTTCCTCTAGTGGAAAGGGCTACCACTTGCTCTGGTCTTTTTCTGCCTTTTATTATTTGGGACACAACCACAGCCTTTAGGCAGGAAATTACAGTGAAACAAACAGGTAGAGGCTGCTTCAGCTAACAGTGTTTCAACTAACAGTGAGTGATTAGCTCTGACCTTTCAGAGCAGTTAAGGTTGACCAGCCTTCTGGTCTTCTGTTCATAGTGAGACAATGTTTGGTTTCTGGCAATGATCGAAGGGAGAATAGAAAATTGACTAGCTTAAGCCAGTTAGGGTCTACTCTGGTCCATCCCTAACAAAGATTCTGGCTTCTATCCATCAGAGAAGTGCTGAATTTCCTAAAGGAAAATCTGGGGGAAGTGAATGCTGAGAAAGCTACCAACATATGTTAACAATTTTTAATTAAAATGTGATAATATATAGAAATGCATACAAGGGTGGTAAGACTATATAAAAAAAGAAAAACAAGGAAATAATTAAAATAGAAACTTAGAACAATGGCTAATTCTTGTAGTTGAGCATGGAATTATAATCTGATATTGGTCAAAAAGGTGTTAATAGGTTGTTTTTTTCCTGTCAATTATAATATTAGAAAAGGGTCAGTTTTAGATGTGTCATTGAATGTCAAGTATCCAACGCCATATCTAATAATTGGTTCTGCTGTTTTGGGTAGTTCTATTGGTTTCTAAGTATAAAAATGTGATTGAATGAAGCAGGTTAACTTTGAAGTGTTAATTTTAAAATAATGTCACATGTAACTCAATAGCAAAATATTAATCCAATTAAAGAACGGACAGAGGAACTGAATAGACCTTTCTCCAAAGAAAACATAGAAATGGGTACATGAAAAGGTACGAAGCACTATTAGTCATCAGGGAAGCACACTGTTAGAAAGGCTGTCACTAAAAAGACAAGAGACAGAGGCTGGTGAGGACGCCGAGAAGAGGGAGCCCTTGTGCACTGTTGGTGGGAATGTGGAAAACAGTATGGCAGTTTCCTCAAAGAATTAAAAATGGAACTGTCTTATGACCCAGTGATTCCCTTTCTGAGCATTTATCCAAAGAAAGGCAGATAGGATCTCAAAAAGATATCTGCACTCCCATGTTCATTGCTGCATTATTCACAATAGCCAAGACATAGAAACAACCTAAGTGTCTGTCAGTGGATGAATGAGCTGAGAAGATTATATACAATGGAAAGGAAGGAAACGGAAAGGAAGGAAATGCTACCCTTTGCCAACAACATGGGTGGATCTTGAGGGCATTATGCTAAGTGAAATAAGCCAGACAAACACTGTATGGTATCCCTTACACGAGGAATACAAAAATAGCCTAACTTACAGAAAGAGTAGGAATGTGTTTGTCTGGGGCTGGGGTGGGGAAAATAGGGAGGAGTTGGTAAAAGGGTGCAAACGTTCAGTTGTAAGATGAACAGAGTCCGTGGATCTAATGTAAAGCATGGTGACTGTGATTGCTAACACTGTGCTAACTGAAATTTGCTGAGAGAGCAAAACTTAAACGTTTTCACACACATAAAAGCAGTGAGGTGCTAGATGCATGTGTTGATTAACTCGATGGAAGGAATCCTTTCACAATGTGTATATCAAATCACCACAATTTACATTTTAAATATCTTACCGTGTTTTCAGTTATACCCCAATAAAGCTGGAAAAAAAAATAGAAAAAGGTCCATCTGGGTATTTCAACTCTCCTTCCTTCCCAATACAGATGCCTTTTTACTGAATTATAAAGTAGCAGCTCTTAAGAAATGTCAGAAATGAAAGTATGCAGTATCAGGATCTGATTTGTTTTCCCCATTGCACTTCATATTCCTCAGGTAAGGATGTGTTTTTCAGAGCCCGGAGCCTAGAAATAGCAAAGCCAGGCAGCTGTTGTTCGCTGGACACTCTGGGGCTGGGGAATGCTCGGCTCCGTGCCTGCGCACTCCCCAGGCATGCGGGCCCTTCTAAAAGTGGCCCGGGCGGCTGTCGCCCACTGATCCTCTGGTTGAGTGACCCAGATTGGCACCGCGCAGCTGGGTCCTGCCCGGAGCCTGTGCGGGAAAGAGGGAGGTAAAAATAAAAGGAGGCCGAGCAGCTCAGGCAGGGTCAGGGTATTTGAAAGCTCCCTGGCTATTTATTTATTTTTTAAGGGGACAGGGGTGGTTAGAATGATGGTTTTTTAGGTGTCAGGTTTGGTCAACTAGTGTCACAGAGCACAGCAATACAAAGTTCTGCAGTACTCTTTTTTATATGTAGAAATGATATTTTTTGAGTTTTTAGAACATTTTGCTCTTGATAGGAGTTTTTTTACTTATCCCATTACTCATAGTTTGTCTTTAATAAACTTTTTAATGGACTTAATCTCTGAAATAAGACAATTTCTTTCTTCAACCATTAATAGGAGAAAATGAGCTTGTCATTTAATTTTTTTTTGGTAAAATATATTTTTCTTTGTTATCTGGGAAAAAAACAAACACACACACACCTGACTGTAAGTATGATGTCAATTACCCAACAAGAATAGTTTTCAATCCTGCCATTTTTGGGGATTTTTAATATTTGTATTTTAAAAGTGTGGATTTGCTAATTTTTGAAGCTCTGGTCTGTATTAATAGAAACTTTGAGATTTTATTTTTGGCACTTGACCAAAAATTTCCCCTCCTCCTCCTCTTCCTCCTTCTTCTCCTCCTACTCCTCTTTCTCCTTCCCTCCCCACTCCTCCTCCTCTTCCTCTTCCTTCTCTTCCATCTCCTTCTTTTGTGAATATGTGTGCAAGTGCAGATTCAGTATCACATCTTCCTCGGTGAGTGATAGCTTTGACCTATGTGAGATTTTTTCCCCTCCTGATTGCTTTGTGGCTTGTAATGTAAGCATCCTTCTGTGATCTTTAGACCAAAAATTAAATCCTCAAACGATCTGCCTTGCAGTAGCAGTTAAGAAGAATAGTAAATATTTATATTTCAAATATATGGGAAAGTAAGTATAACTTATTTTTAAAATACAGGGATCTTAAAATACCTAGTGAAGAGATATTTCTGAAAAAAAAACACACATTTTTTCTAGAATGTTTATATCATCACACTAGTTCTGATAAGAGTTTCAAAAATTTTCTTACGTTTTCCTTCATTAAGTTACTCATTTACAAAAATCTAAGAGTGCTAATCACTAGGGGTTTCTTTTGAGGGTGATGGAAATATTTTAGAATTAGTGGTGATCATACTTAGTGAAACTACTAAATATCTGAATTATATACTCCAAACGGATGAATTATAGTATGTGAATTACATCTTAACAACAACAAAAATCTGTTAACAGCTCTTAATGGTCTAAGAACTGTTCTTCACCCTGAAGACACCTAAACAAACACATGAAATTAAACTTCTGGGTATATATTAGTCAGCTCTTGGTACCATGGTACAGTATAACAGACTACTCCAAAAATTCAGTGGCAGGTAAGAGGAGCATTTCCCCGCCTTGCTCCCAGATTCCAGGGTCAGCTGGAGCAGTTGGCTCCAGGCTATGGATGGGGTTCAGGTCTGCTTCCTGCATCTTTGTTCTCCGTGGACCAGAAGCTACCTGAGGATGTTGCCTTCATGGCAAATGAATGACAGGTGAACCAGAGCCCAGCCAATCAGGCAACAGATTTCAGGTTTCACTTGCATCACATCTCTCACATTCCACTGCCAAAGCAAGTAATGTGGCCAAGCAAAGTGAGTGGGACAAGAAGAGACATTCTGCTTAGAGTGGGAGGGAAGGGGAGTGAATAATCTTTTAAAAAAAATATTTTTATTGATTTTTTACAGAGAGGAAGGGAGAGGGATAGAGAGTTAGAAACATTGATGAGAGAGAAGCATCCATCAGCTGCCTCCTGCACACCCCATACTGGGGATGTACCCACAACCAAGGTATGTGCCCTTGACTGGAATCAAACCTGAGACCCTTCATTCCCCAGACCAACGCGCTATCCACTGAGCCAAACCAGCTAGGGTGAGTGAATAGTTTTTGAACAATACTCTAGTCCAGCGCTTGCCAACCAGTGGTTCGTCTGTGAGGTCTGAAAGGTTGGCGACCAACAGCTGGTTTAAGGAAACCTTTGGAGCGGTGGTGGCCAACCGGTTTGGCGAAGGGGCTGAGGGGGAATGGCGGGAAGAGATTAACCAAAGATCTTACATGCATACTAGGGGCCCAGTGCACCGCCCATGAGATCTGAAAGGCTGGCGCCTGTTGCTCTAGTCCATCACAGAAACAAGTCTGTGCAGAGTTCCTGGGAGCCACAAAGAAAGATGTGAATAGCATCTCTGAGGAGCTAGACATTGGGTTGAATCTTGAAAAGTGAGCAATTATTATCAGTCGGATGGGGAAGGTAAGGGTGAGGAGAGGTGTGAGCAGGGGCTGGAGAAGGACCTTCTAGAAGGTGAGAGCACCTTGGGCAGAGGCATGGAGCTTTGCAGGAACAGGGTCCATTTAGGAAGCACCGTGGCTGGAGCATAGCGTTTGGAGAGGGCTGCTGGGAGAACAGACTCTGGGTCACATCAGCGAAGTCTTGTGCTTGGGGTTGGAGCCAGAACTGAAAGGGCTGGGCTCTGGAGTCAGACAGCTTGACTCAAACTTGACTGTGGCATTTACTAGCTCTGTGACCGTGGGGAACTTACTTAGCCTCAGTGAAGTATTTGCAAAATATGAAGTGTATTTTCAGCATCTAACCTCATGAATTGTGTTTAGGATGAAACAAAACCCATCACTAAATATAGCCCCCACTCAAGAGGAAGGGGATTAGGCTTTATTTTTCATGAAGGGTCCTCAAAGAATTTATGGGTATAATTTAAACATCCATAAGTGGCTACAGAATCAACATGTACTTTAAAAAACCTTACCTTTATTGTTGAAAGTATTATATATATAACCCCCTCCCCATTAACGCTCTCTATCCCACTCCAGCTCTCCCCAGGCCTTTGCAGGCCCTATTGTCTGTATCCATGGTTACGCATATATGCATCTAAGTTCTTTGGTTAATCTCTTCCTCCTCACCCCTCCTGCTCATCCCTAAGTGACCATTCTACCTGCAGCTATGATGTGCACTGACCACCAGGAAGCAGATGCTTAACGCACAGGCATGGAAACATGGAACAGACTGATGAATCTCAGAGGGAAGTTTGGGGAGAAGGGTAGGAAGAGATTAACCAAAGATCTTATATGCATACTAGAGGCCCAGTGGGGTCCCTTGGTCTGGCCTGCAGGGACCGGCTCTCTGACATCCCCCCAAGGGGTCCCAGATTGTGAGAGGGTGCAGGCCAGGTCGAGGGACCCTACTGGTGCACGAATCCATGCACCAGGCCTCTAGTGTTTTATATATAAGGGATTCCATAGTAAATATTCTGACATATGATCATTTGTCTTAATCCAGTCTATTTGCATAAATGGTGAATTTAAGATATTCTCTCTAATGTATCCTCTCCAAAATGGATCTACTCCTTTAACTTATAAATTATAAATAACAACAAACAATATAGGATGACAGAGCCACCAAACCTCACTGGATACAGGTAATCCCTGGTGATAGGAACCATTTTTACCTAAACCCATCTTGCTCAGAATCTTGCTCAGTTCTGAAGCCTTTTATTCAAGCAAAATCTCACAGAGATTTGGGATTTTTTTTCAGATTTTATTTTGTAAAAATGGGCATTCAGTAATAATTACTGCCAGCCTGCTGGTGGAGAGCCTCAGCCTACATTTCTCAACCCTGGCTGCACACTGGAGTCATTTGGGAGCTTTTGATTTAAAATGATCTGGATCAGGGCCCGGGCATTGTTATTGCATAAAAGTTTCCCCTGAGTGATTCCAGTGTGCGCCCAGGGTGGAGAACCCAGCAGATGACAAAACAAGTGAGTAAGTTGCAGAATAAAATTCGAAACTTATTTTAATCATTATTTCCTGTGGGTGTGTGTGAAGGGATGTGCATCCAGGGAATATAGTTACATATTCTGCCAACAACATCACTTCTAGTTTATACGATGGAATAAATGATCAATATTTCATGATGGAATCAGAAGACCAGTATGATATTCCAGATACCTGAGCAAATTTGAGAACTGTTTCCTTAGGATAATCTTTCTATTTTCTGCATCGAAACACAGATATCCCTGGGTATAAGCTGACATCATAGCCATTGTCCTTTGCCTTCATTTATTTAATAACTAGTACTTCATTTATTAAATAAGCACCTATGATGTGCCAGCTACTGTGCCAAGCGCTGAATGTGTGAGGAAGACTCCAGTGATGATTCTCCACCTGGTGTGGGAGATCAGCGGGCACACAAATAAGAGCAGATATAGATAACAAAATGTGAGTAAGTTGCAGAATAAAATCTGAAACTTATTTTAATCATTATTTCCCTTGGGTGTGTGTAAGAACTGTCATTAAAACAGCACAGAACCAACCAGACCGACCAGCCCAGTTAGAGGGGTGCCAGCCACAGGCAGTTGGTTCAGTGTAGGGAACACAAACTATAATATATATATTTTTATATTTTATTGATTTTTTACAGAGAGGAAGGGAGAAGGATAGAGAGCCAGAAACATCGATGGGAGAGAGAGACATTGATCAGCCGCCTCCTGCACGCCCCCCACTGAGGATGTGCCCGCAACCAGGATACATGCCCTTGACCGGAATCGAACCTGGGACCTTTCAGTCTGCAGGCCGACACTCTATCCACTGAGCCAAACCGGCTTCGGCAAAGTATAATATTTTAGATGTCCAAAAAGAAATGTCAAGAAGGGAGCAAAGAGGCGGGGACACTGATCCAGATCATTTTAAATCAAAAGCTCCCAAATGATTCCAGTGTGTAGCCAGAGTTGAGAAATGCAGGCTGGGGCTCTCCACCAGCAGGCTGGCAGTAATTATTACTGAATGCCCATTTTTACAAAATAAAATTTGAAAAAAATCTCAAATCTCTGTAAGATTTTGCTTGAATAAAAGGCTTCAGAACTTGCAGAAGGAACAGAATTGGTATGGTGGATGGTACCAGTTCTCCATCCTGTCTTGTGTACTCACCCTTTGCAGTTCTTACTACCAAGAGGGAGTCTGTTTTCTTACCACTTGCATCTGGGGAGGCGTGGCGACCAGCTTTGGCCAATAGAATGTGGCAGAGTGGTAGTGTGTCAGTGCCAAGTTCAGACTATGAAGTGCCTTTGTGCAGTTCTGCTCGTTCTTGCTCCTCTTCCATCATTACAAGGTGACCAAGACAGCCTGCTGGAGCAAAAGAGCGCCTGGACTGAGCCAAGTTGTCCCAATGTCCCTGACAAGGCCATCCTAGATCAGCCAGCAGCCAGCAGCCAGCCAACACCTATGGCAGGTTTCTCAACAGTGGCACTGTTGACATTTGGAGCTGGATAATTCTTTGTTGTGGGGGGATGTATAATTTAGGATGTTTAGCATCATGCCTAGCTTCTACTAGATACCAGGAGCATCCACCATGCCTCCCTCCCCCTCCAGCTATGACAACCAAAAATGTCTCCAGACATTTCCAAATATCCCATAGGAGGCAAAACTGCCCCTGAATGAGGACCGCTGTCCTTGACGTATGATTATATCTGTCCAAGATCAGCAGAACTACCCAGCTGCTGACCCCAGAGGCCTGAGCAGTAAATGCCTATCATTGTTTGCCACTGGAGTTTGTGGTTTGTTATGGAGAAGGCAGGGGATGCAATGAGCGAAAACATGGAAACATGAAAACGGGGGGTGGAAGTGGACAATAGTAAGCAGTCCAGTGTGGTAGAACATCAAGGGAAGATTTGTGGAGAGAATGGGGGTTTGTGAGAGGTATAGACAAGTCAGAAAGGTAGGCTGAGTCGGGGTCCATAGAGACTTGAGTTGCTTTGGTATGAATTGTGGACATGAGTATTCATGGGCAGAGGAGAGCTGTCAGAGGTTTTACTTATGTATTTACTGTTTATTTATAGCAGAGGCACAGTTATCAGTCTGTACTTTAGGCTGCGGCAGAGAGGGGGAATTGGAGGCAGAGTAGTCAGCTAACTGGTGCGGAAGTCCTGACGTAGAATGACTGCAGGTTCGTAAAAGGGGAGTGGGCTGCAGAGACATTTGGGTGTGAAGCTGATACAACTTGGTAACTTGTACACTGCTGCCTTTGCACATGTGGCTCCCTCTCTGTGAAACATCCCCTCTCCTCTGGTGATCCTCTGCTCAGTCTTCAGCACCCAGCTCCACACTCAGGGACGGCTTTTTGGTGAAATCTTCTACGTCTCATGAAGGTAAAGCTTAAATTGGCTCTTACCACTGATGTCCCCCCATAAGACTGTGTTCATCTTTCTCCCCAGGATTTTTCTATCTTATATTTTAACTACTCAATTGTAAGTCTGTCTCTTCCATAGTATCAGCTGCTAGTTGACCTGTTATGCTCCTGCTTTATATTTGGCTTGGTGGTGGGTGCTTGAGATGCAACTGTGAATTAAAGTACAGTGGTACCTTGAGATACGAGTTTAATTCGTTCCGTAACCTTGAGGCGTGGGAAACTATGAGATGCTCGAGTCGCCATAAACTCTGGGTCGTGTGCAGCCGGCCGATCCGAGCGATTACTCCTATCTCAACTGTTGCTCCTATTTCAAAGCAAAAATTGCTCGCTCGATGGCTCCTATCTCAAAAATATTGTATGTTAGGGCACTCGTATCTCGAGGTACCACTGTATTTTTCTTAATCTTTTGGTCTAGTGGAGTAGCACATAGATAAACAGGCAATCACAGTACATTCTGTGATGAGGGAGGTAACGAAGGGTGTGGGAGCATACAGGAGGGCCACAATCTGGATTGGAGGTGCCTTCCCACGGAGGAAGAAAATGGCAAAGAGGTAAGATATGGTATGGGAAGCGTTAAAGCTAGGGAGCGGTAGGGTTTGCAGTGCTGGGTTGAGAGGAAACAACAGAGTTGAAAGACAGAAGAAAATCCAGCAAAGCTTGACCATGAAGGCCCTTGTAAAATGATGACCAGAGCTATTTTGGAGAATATCACTCTGGTTGAGTTTTAATCATGGCTGCACATTGGAACCACTTATGGAGCTTTTAGTAGTATAGATACCCATGTCCCACTCCAAACCTACTGAATCCCCATGACCAGAGTGTGAGGTCCATATATGAATATGTATATGTATGTGTCTATGTATATGGGTATGTATATCTTTGAAGCTTCCTGGGTAATTCTGGTGTATGGCCAGAGTTGAGAACCGTGGGCTTACAGTGGAGAAGAAGGGAAAGGGTAAGATTGAAGGCAGGGAAACCAGGTAGACACAAAGTAACCTAGGAGGGTGAGAGTGGTGGTTTAAAATAGAGTAGGTCAGGTGGGATTGGAAAAAACACGAGTAGACTAAGAGATATTTACACATTAGAATCACAAGAATTTAGAGTTGATTGGTTGTAGGGGAATGGATGAGTATGATTCAGGGATGACTCACAGGTGGGGTAGGCAGTGCTCTTCACTGATCCAGGAAATGTCAGAAGAGAAGGTTTTGTGAGGAAGGTGAAGCATTTAGTTTTAGTTTGATATACTCTGTGGAACTTTCACACAGAATTGTCCACTAGATAATTGGTTCCAAGAGTCTGGAGTTGAGGAGAAATACCTAGTCTGGAGATAAAGAATTGTAGATCATCACTGTATACTTGACCCTGAGCCTCTGATCATGGCTGCAGGGGAGTATGTGACAAGTACAAGAGAAGAAGGGATGGGTAGAAGAGGAACCTATTGAGCAACTGAGATAGAGAAGTCAGAAATGACAACTAGAGGATGGAATTTCAGAAGCTAATAGAAGACACATTTTCAAGAAGAAAGGGGTGAACACCATTTTCAAATGTCTCCAAGAAGGCGGATAATGAACTGAAAAGCTCCCGCTGAACTTGACTGCTGGAGCTGTTGGAAATCTTGGCTGGAGCTGGTTCAGGCGAACGGTGGGGTCAAAGCCAGACTGCAGGGACATGAGCAGTGAGTTCGGGATGAGAAAGTGTAAGCAGTAGAAGGTGCTGCTTTCCTAGCCATTATGGAGTCCTCAGCATTCACATTTTATTTTCTCCATTTCTATTGATTTTATTGGGGTGATACTGGTTAACAAAATTATACAGGTTTCAGATGCACAATTTCACTACATATCTGTACTCTGTATAATATGTTCACCACCCCATGTATCCCCTATACCCTCCTCCATCTCTCCCCACTCTTTCTCCCCTCAGCAGCTACTACACTGATGTCCATGAGTTTTTTCTTACTTTTCTTTTCTGCTCAACCCCCAGCCCCTGCACCCACACTGCTACCAGCCTCCTCTCCATGTCTGTCTCTGTTTTGCTTGTTAGTTCATTTTGTTCTTTAAGTGTGCATAATGGCAGAGGAATGGGCAAAGGTTAACATAAAATAATGCTATACTATTGGGCACCTAGTAATGGCATTTGCAGTGAAGGAGGAAGAATAGCCTGAGTTTGGTGGTGTGTTTCGGTGCAGAAGGGAGAAGATGCAGGTGGAATTTGGATGTGTTGACTTTGATGCTGATCATCCTATAAACAGAGCATTATCTTTAAAGCCCCGTGTAAATACATCTAAGGATTACTTGTAGTTGATCAAAACTAGGGTTTCCCCTCAACTTTATAAGCTTGAAAATGTGATAACACTCACATGAAAAAGAGTAAGGAATCTAGGAATTTAAGGAAAAAGGAATAAAAAAAATTCTTTCTGGCTGTAAATGAACTAGAATTGATGGAAGGGGGAACGCATCCTCTGGGGGAGCAAGTTGAACTGCCTTTGTTATGGTATTTTCAAGCCGCACAGTTGATTTTTCTGTATTTAACTTCTCTTTCCTTTGGAAATTGGGAAAATTCGGTTGTACTCTGAACCAGTGGGTGACTGTGATCTGGCTCTGTTCCACTTGGGCAGGCTTTGCTTCCTTAATGAGTGCACTTCCTTCATCTGTTAGCGATAAGCAGGCAAGTGAAGAATTCTTATCTGCATATATGGGTTGAACATCTGTTTCAGTTCCTCTGTGTTTCAGTTTAGATTTCTTTGCTAAGAAATTAATGCATATAAGTAAGCCCCTGAACACAAAGCCACTTTGGATTGGGAATATTTGGTATCTGAATACGTTCTGTGGGTGAAATTGCTAATTCAGAATTCTTTTCCTGATCTTTGGAGTGACACAGAAATTATGAGCATGTGACAAACTTTAAAAACGTGATTTTGTGGGTGATGACTACCAAGTTTATCCTGTGGGTGTTAGGATAAATACATTAGAGGGTTGTAACGCATTTTTTTGTTTTGTTTTGTGCATAAGAAATACTCCAGAAAGAAGAGCAAAAAATTACCATGGGAACTCAATAGAATGCCTTTATTTATTTATTTTTTTTCAGAAAGGAAAATTCTAAAACTGGGTACTGAGGTATAAAAGAGCAATGCAGACTGTGTAGCTGGCTTCCAGGAAGTGAGCTCAATAAAGAATGGATTTGGTCCCCGTGTGGACTAGTGTTAGCTAGGATCTCATTTCCTTTTTCTCAGGAGGAAGAGCTATAAAAAGGTCCAGCAAATAGCCTGTTGAATTTCTCTTTATGACTCAACTTTTTTTGGAGCCACCTGCAAGCATCAGGCTCAGGGATGAATGGAGAGCTGGAGGGGGAGGTCTTAAGAAGCCATAACATTTTTTTTTTTGGCATCTTGAATCCTGGAATCGTGCTATCAGGGTGAGTTTGATTAGCATGATTTTGAGAAGGGGAGGTAAATGTCAAAAAAGAAATGTAGTCGATGAATTGACACATTGATCAGTAAGAACAAAAATGTAGAATGATGCCCAGCACCATGTTTGTAGAAAGACTGGTAAGCAAACCAGTTGTTAGTATGACATTGGGTTGCAGCCCCAGGTCGGTCATCTAGAACGCAGTGTCTGACCTCCAGAAAAGGCTGCCACACTGGAACTGCTGTGACCCTTCTGGAGAAGCCACCTGCCCTGTAGGGCACCAGTAACACGTATTCAGCAGAGGAGGGATGGGGTGCTCAGCCAGAGAGCCTATTCACCAGGTGGGAGTTCCAGATTCACCATTAGTAACTGGGAGAGTTTGGGAAAGTTCCTTAACCTCTCCAAACTTCAGTGTCCTTATCTAACAAATGCTGGTGATAATAGCACTTATCTCAAAGGGTTGTTTTGAGGAATAAATGAGGTAGCATCTAAAAAGCATTAAGAGAAATTTCTGAAACATAGTAAATACCCATTATTAGCTCTGATTATTCAAGAATCTATGTTTTTCTGGCTGTGGCTTTTTTTCTGAATTGTATATGTTTACAAAATGGCCAGCTAAACAATTACTTTTTGTTGTTTTTCTTTAGCAATTGCTTTTTGATGAGATAAAATAGGATGAATATACATGGGGAGGGGAGATGTTGAAACCCAATTTTAAACATGGGGTATCATGTGGAACACTGGGAGATCACTGACATAGAATGTTCTAGTCTAGCATTTCGGAAAAGTGTGGCTGTTTAGCAAAGATGTGTCAAAGGGACGGTCAGTTCAAGGCTGGGGTCTCTGATGTGCATCGGATTTAGGGGTGGGTTTTCTGGTGTGCACTGTAGGAAAAATAAATTGTACTGCTTTTTTAAAATGCTAAAATGGCTATTATAGCTCTGTGGTGTTGTGGATGCTGCAGATTTTGGACCAAGGAAGACTTTTGGATTATCTGAGCTCTCCTGTTTTTCTAAATTCTGGCAAGTGATGAAGAATTGCCTATCAGAAGGTGCAAAAAGAATAAAACAGCAATTCTGAGACATAAATTGTTATTCATGGCAAGAATTAAATGAATACTTATGTATATTACATTCTTTTAAAAATTTATTTTTACTTGTCTTATACAAATAGATAGAAACTACAGATAAGTACAAATAAGATAAATGTTCATAATTCCTATCACATGGAAATCTACTGACTTAACTATTTTCTAGGTATATATATGTGCATATTTTTATTTAAAAGGGGCTCATATAATTTATATTTTGAAGTATATTGTAAACACATTTATAAATACACATCTCTAATATCACCAAGCAATTAAAAATAAAAAGATAGACCAATAAAATTATTTATTATCAACATGTGAGTCACCCCCTCCCTCTAAGCATTTTGTTAAATAGCCAGGACTGGCCACTTGCCAGCCATGCATAACAGTGAAATTCCTTCCACTTACAGGCTTATTTATTAAACGGAGCAAAAGAAGCAGCTGTCCTCTACACATGTACCTCCGCCGAGACCATTTATTGATGAAGGCGTGGTCCTTTCTGCAATTGAGGGAAAATCCCTATCAGCGTTGTGAAGTAGCTATACTAGTGTTCAGTTAGGGCATAAGTGATGGACAGAGTAAGAAAAGAGAATTCTCTTGGAAATCCACTCTGGGCAACTATTTGCCAACTACAATTTAATGCAGGGTTTCTTAAAAACTAGCTATAGACTGAGCAGTTCTACTTCTAGATAGATATAGAATAGAATTGAAAACAAATATTCACACAAAGTTTGTTCATGAATGTTCATAGCAGCATCATTCATAATAGCCCCAAAGTGGAAACAGCCTGTGTCTACAAAATGGAAAGTGGACAAAAAAGATGCTGTACCCATGGAATGGAATCTTTACTATTTAGAAATAAGGAGTGAATTGCTGATACATGCTACAGCATGGGTGGACCTTAAAAACATATTAAGTGGAAAAAAATAGTTGCACAAGACTATGCATTGTATTTTGCCTTTTATATGAAACTGGAGTCTCGGTGCATGAAAATTCATGCACTTGGCGGGGGGCGGGGAGGAGGGTGGGTCCCTCAGCCCGGCCTGCACCCTCTCGCAGTCTGAAACTCCTTGGAGCATGTCCACCTGCATGCTTAGGCCTGCTCCCTGGGGAATCGGGCCTAAGCTGGCAGTCATACATCCCTCTGGCAGCCTGGGAGCTCTTGGGGGATGTTCAGTTGCCAGCTTAGGCCCGGGGAGCAGGCCCAAACTGTCAGTTGGACATCTTAGTGCTGCCGAGGAGGTGGGAGAGGCTCCCACCACAGCCACTGCACTTGCAGCCATCAGCTCAGCTGCCCCTGTGGGAGTACACTGACCACCAGGGGGCAGCTCCTGCATTAAGCGTCTGCCCCCTCGTGGTCAGTGCACATTATAGCAACCAGTCATTCCACCTAGTTTCAATTTGCATAGTACCCTTTTATTACATAGAACTAGAGGTCTGTTGCACAAAATTCGTGCATAGGGGAGGTGTCCCTTAGCCTGACCTGCACGTTCTCCAATCTGGGACCCTTCAGGGGATGTCCAACTTGCAGTTTAGGGGATTAGGCCTAAGCCAGCAGTCAGACATCCCTCTTGCAATCCAGGACTACTGGCTTCTAACCACTGCCTGCCTGCCTAATACTCCCAACTGCCCTCCCTTGCAGGCCTAGTCACCTCCAACTGCCCTCCCCTGCTGGCCTGGTTGACCCCAACTGCCCTCCTCTGTTGTCCTGATCTCACCCCCAATTCCTCTCCCCTGGTGGCCTGATCTTGCCCCCAACTGTCCTCCCCTGCTGGTCTGATTGCCCCCAACTGCTCTCCTCTGCTGGTCTGATCCCCTCTACCCCCCTACCAGCCTGATATCACCCCTAACTGCTCTCCCCTGCTGACCTGATCCCCCCTAACTGTCTCTGCCTCAGCCCCTACCACTATGGTTTTGTCCAGAAGTAAGTCAGATGTCCGGAAGATGGCTGGTCGACCTGGTCTAATTATTAGCATATTACCCTTTTATTAGTGCATATTACCGTTTTATTAGTATAGATGTCCAGCAAGGCAGATCTATAGAGACAGAAAATACATCAGTGGTTGGAGCTGGGAGTTAGGAGTGGGGATTAACTGCAAGTGGGCATGTGGAAGCTTCGTGGGGTGATGGAACTGTTCTAAAACTGGTTTGTGGTGATGTTTACACAAAACTCTATAAATGTCCTAAAAATTACTGAATCATGCAGGTATTTTTAATGGGTGAATTTTTAAGTATGGAAATCATACATCCCTAAAGCTGTTAAAAACCCCTGATGCTTAATACTTGATTATTAAATACTTTAAAAAGGAGCCCTAGCTGGTTTGGCTCAGTGGATAGAGCTTCAGCTGGAAGACCAAAGGGTCCCAGGTTCGATTCTGTCAAGGGGACATGCCTGCGGTTGCAGGCTCCATCCCCGGTGGAGACATGCAGGAGGCAGCCCATCAATGATTCTCTCTCATCATTGATGTTTCTATCTCTCTCTCATTCGTCCTTCCTCTCTGAAATCAATAAAAAATATATTAAAAAAGAAAGAAAACGATAAAACACCTACAGCAGAAGTTCCCAACCTGCTAATGGTTGCTATGATGTGCACTGACATTAGGATATTTTTTGGGGAAATTTTTAAAGAGAGCCCTGGGCCTAGCCCCAGCTGTGCTTTCAGGGATCTTCCTAGGCCTTTGTCATGGCAGCTGGGCCTGGAAACCACTGCTCTGTGGCTTTTGATCCGGAACTGTTACAAAAAATACAAGACGTGCATAGTCTGTAGGTGCTGATTTTCCCTTCACTTCTGATTTGTGTTATATAGACGCCCAGGCCCACATTTCGACTCCTTGCAGCCTTTCTCCTCAGACCTAAGGTAGATTTGGTGCTTCCTTGCATGAACTGTAAGGATTTGATTCAATCTTAGAAGCTTCAACATCATGGATTATATGGATTATCTCCCCCTGCCCCCCCCCCCCCGCCATTGGAAAGAAAAACAGAAAAGTAACAATAGTCACAGAGCTAACAACATTTTTAGTCCCCCTAAATCCTGGGTGTCCGCTTTCTTTGACCCTTTCAGAAACTTTTTACCATATGCCTCTCCCTTCACTACATCCAGTGCATGGGTGACGCCATGTATTCCTGCTCCCCCAGCTTCTCTCAGAGACAGAGGGCTCCTCAGGCGGGCAGCCCCTCTGCCTCCCTGGGATGCTGAGGAATACCATTTTCCTTCATTTTGTTTATTAGTGACTGTTTGTTCCTTATGTCTGTGCATCCTGCTTAGTTCAACTCAAGGCACCAAGAAGCCACAGAAGGCATGTGATGTGTAGGAAGGTCTGCCATGTTATGATGCCACGCGCTCTCAGATGATATCGAGGTACCCACACTCTGGAATCTGACTAGGATTGCCAGATTTAGCAAACAAAAATATAAGGTGTCCAGTTAGACTTGAGTTGTGAGTAAATCACACAGTTTTTCATATCCCCATCCATATCCCTTTATCTGAAATTCAATTCTAACTTTTAATCCTGTGTTTTACTGGGCAGCCTTAAAATTCCTATCAGACCTGGCTTTCCTCAGCTTCTCCCCTTGGCAAGTTAGGAATTCAGCAGGTTCCTTGACCTATCTGAACCTTGGTTTTTTTAATCTGAAAATTAGGGTAAATATTACCTGTAGGTGTCGGCTCCTCTCCTTCTCAGTGGACTCTAAGTGCATGGGGGACAGTGCAGTTAGCCGTAGGTGCTAGTTTAAAACTTCAGTGTATGTTTTGTTGCCTAGAACTTAACCAAATGGCTACAACTGGCTCCCAGGGTGGAGTGGATATGGTCTTTATTCTGGCCAATCTTGTGCCTAAGCTACCAATTGAGGATTCTATTATGGTAAGAACTTGGGGACAATCAATAGTTTTTTTTTTTTTTTAATATTTGTAATTGTTGGTAGTATAATAGGTATCTCCCATTTCCCTTTTACTCCTCTCCTCCCAGACCCTTCCTCCTTTCCCCCAGGTCTTCACTACCCTATTGCTGGTGTCTATAAGCTATGCATATCCTGTATAATAAAAGCCTAATGTGCAAATTGACTGGATGGTGAAATGACCAGTAGGATGACCGGCCATTATGATACACACTGACCACCAGGGGCCAGATGCTCAATGCAGGAGGTGCCCCCAGTCTGCAGACCCTAGGTCAGCCTAGGCAGGTGCCAGTGGGGTCCCCCAATTGCCCTGTCAGTTGCCCTGTAGAGGGATGCGACTGGTGGTGGTGGTGGGGAGTTGGGGTGGGGCTGGCAAGCTGGTGGCACCAGGCCAACCAAGGTGGGTGCCAGCAGGGACCTGATTTGCCCCTGATTGCCCCACTGGTTGTCCCATAGATCAGCCCTGACCACCGGCTAGGTCTAGGGATCCTATTCATGCATGAGTTTCGTGCACTGGGCCTCAAGTATATAAATTCTCTGGTTTAAATCAACAGTGTTGGTCACACACTTCGTTTTCTCTCTGCAATACTGTTAAATAAATGCTCTTGATTGCACACAATTCATAGAACATAAAATATTGCCCAGTTGCAACAATCAAGAAAATTGTTTGGATCATGGCCAAGGATACAGAATGAGGGATTATTCTGGGATTCAGCTTAGTCGCTGTTTTATCGTGCCGTATCGGGAAACTATTTTAATCCTCAAATGCTCTACTTTCTCCATTTGTGTGGTCATATTATGTTAAGAAGAAAAAAAATGATTTAGTCCACAGAAATAGTCATATTGACCTTGATTTTGGCATGTCACCCACATTTTATAGAGACTGAGTGCATGCAAGGGAAGGTGCATTTTGCAGGCATTAGGTTCTAAAGTCAGCACATAAAACAGCCATTATGTGTAGTTAAAAGTCCTCCTGGGTGTGGACTGACACAATGACTTACTTTTAACCAATAGAATATCAAAAGAGAAAAACAGCAGCTTTACAGTAGAGGAACCTAGAAGCACTAGGTTAACATCATCAATGGCAATAGTATTAATAAATAATAATCATCATTAGTAATAATAATAGCTGACCTCATATGCCCTCTAATATTATGCAATGAGAAGGATGCTTCATCTCCATGTTTTTTTTTTTAAAAATGTTTTATTGATTTTTACAGAGAGGAAGGGAGAGGGATAGAGAGTTAGAAACATTGATGAGAGAGAAACACCAATCAGCTGCCTCCTGCACACCTCCTACTGGGGATGTGCCTGCAACCAAAGTACATGCTCTTGACTGGAATCGAACCTGGGACCTTTCAATCTATAGGCCAACACTCTATCCACTGAGCCAAACTGGTAAGGGCCATTTCCATGTTATTCGTCTCCAAAATCCATACCCCGGATTAATCATAATGAAGCATCAGACAAACCCAAGTTGAGGGACATTTTACAAAATATCTGGCCAAGTACTTTTTAAAAGTGTCACAGCAATGAGAAACAAGGGAAGCTGTCACTGATTGGAGGAGTCTAAGGGCTCATGATGAATAGACACATGAACATTAGTGGGAAGCTGGCAAGTATTAATAAACTCTATGGTTTAGTTAACAGTATTTTACCACTGTTAGTTTCTTAGTTTTGATCAATGCACCACGGTTAGATGCCATATTAATGCTAGGGAAAGCATATGGAACTCTTTTTGTAAGTCTTCTGACGTCTAAAGTTATTTAAAAAAAGTATTTCTGAAGTTCTTTTGAGAATGTCTCATGTTGTGAATGAGAACCATGTGCTATCTTGAAAGAAGATTTGCATGTCTGTTTTTCTTCCGGTATCAGAGCAGATTACTGTCTTTTCAATAGATAGTTAACATGTTTTTGGGTGTGGTTTTTTTTTTTTTTCCTGCCCTCATAGAGCTTACATTCTAGTCAGGGGAAATAACAAGAGAAATAAGCAAATGTATAGTACACTATGTTAAATAGTTTTAAGTGCTAGGGGGTAAAAATAAAGAAGAGAGGAATAAATAAAGTGTTGGGGGGGTTGATAAAAGTTTCAATTAAAGGCTCAAAGGAGAACTCATTGAGAAGGTGACTTTCATGTCAAGATACTGGGAGGCATTGAGTCAGGGAGACCATATAGATATTTTGGGGGAAAGCCTCCCAGACAGAGAAAATGGCACGTGCCAAGGTCCTGAGATATCAGATGCTTGGTATATTTAAAGAGCAGCAAGGAATGCTGTTTGTTCGTCTCAGCCTCAGAGCAGCCAGTTTTCATCTGGGGTCGTGTCAGAGAAAAAATGCATATCTTTAGCTCCTGGACTGATGCTCAGCTTGGTGAGATGCTGAGATGAAAGGCATAGGGGAACTCCGCCCGATTGAGGGGGCAGTCTTCTTCGACTCTCATCCAGTGCCATATGCTAATCCAGTAAAATGTCCGTACTGTTCAGAATGTTCTTTTTCTCCCTTTCATTTTTGGTCAGGCGCATATTGAATTTCTTAAAGGCAAGGTGGATGTGACGACATAGGACATTCATAATCACCATGCTGAGTGTTGCCAGAAAAGGATGACTTTCCCTTCGATGCTGCCAACCTGCTCTGGCTTCCTTTAGTGCCCACTCCCCACCCGAGAGAGTGGCCAGGGGCAGCGTGCCCTGTCTGCGTTCCCTTTGGTAGAGGATGAGGATGTGGCGGCTGCTGTGGGTAGTCCATTGTGATGAGTGTGCTCTGCTCCCCATGAATGTCACTCATCGGCAATAAAGAGTACACTAGTAGAGGCTGTGGGGTTGTTGCAGGTGGTTTTGGTGTGTGCTTTGGTAAGGGATTTCTGTCTTGTAGGGTCCCAAAAGGCAGCTCTTTAAACATGCCTGTGAGAAGAACTGAGCCCGTTATACACACGTGTGTTCTAGTTCCTCACTCATATCTAGTAGTTAGTCTGATGAGGAGGCTGAGTGGCTGAAAACTTTGCTGGACATAAAAGAAAATAAGAGTTTTGTCTCATTTGGAGCTTTACTACCTCCTAATAAATACCGTGGCTCTGAAAACCATATAACGAATAGAAAAAGACACTTTTATCTTGACCTTGTCGACCTATACAAATGGATCCCTTTCTTAGTCATCGAAACCTTCGTATGTGTGAATATAAACTGTAAAGACCCAACGATGCTTGTACAAAAGGAAATAACTTTTTTTATATTCAAAGTGTATTTTTATCATCTGGCTCCAACCTCTTCATTTTTACAAGATACATAAAATGGAACCCTTTCGATTGGATTATCTCGGCCACTGTTTTTACTGTGTCCTTAGGAAAAATAACAACGACTTTGGAATAACATAAGGTGTCCTCGAGTCTGAACTACCTTGGTTTACATAGAAACTTTATATCCGAGGGCAACTTTTCATCCTTGCTTTTGGGACTAAATCCTTTGTCTCTGCAAACTTAGTTCATGTCACTTCACTGTAACCACATAAAGAATCTTGCTCCTGTTTCTGAAGTGTACCACGCCAAAATGGGCCCCGTTTTATGCATTATTGACAGTTCGAGATTGGGTCCTGCGAGCACCGCCCGGGGAGGACCATCGAGTCCCTTGTGCTCCGTTAAGGAATGAACACTTTCAATAGGACCCTGATTGTGGCATGCTGATAGAATCAGAAGTGAGGTTCTTGGGTTACACTTAAACCCTCCCAGTGAAAAGGACTTTTTATAATGCTCCGAAATGAGAATGAAATATTCATTGGCTGGGAACCTGTTAAACTCTTAAATTTCATATAGGAGGTACAGAATAAAGACCCATTGTGGGCTAACCCTAATCTGAAAATCTCTATCACACTCTCTGCAGGCTGGAAAAGCCGTGCAGCTGTGCTCTGGGCCTTGGTATTTAAAAATCTTTGGATTTCCTCTGATTGGGTAGTGGAGGCGAAAATGCCAAGGAAATTACTGCTCTTCTCCATCTGCGACTGCAGGGGCTTCTGTGACCTTTAATTCAAGACACTCTATTATGAGTCACCTTCATGTTGCCCTGGAAATCACATGTGTCGGAGAGCTCCTAAATAGCTTTCTCTTGCTTCTGTAATTGGGAGGTATTTTGGGCAGGGCCTAGGATTCAGGGAGTGTCTTCGAAGCTGAGGGCCTGAAGCAGGTCGGGGCATGGAGATACAGTGCTCCGAGCAAGGGCACTGCCTGGGTCGAAGGACCTTGCATGAGTTCTCCTTACAATCAGGAGAAACTTGAGTTAACAGCTTTGCATCCTTCTCTGGACAAACGGACAAGACATACTGCCGGATGTCTGAGAAACTGAATTGCAAAGGCCCTTAAAGATAGTGTTAGCCCTCAGTACAAGACAAGGAGTGCCAGGAGGCCTTTCTAAACCACTTTCTCATTTGAAAAGAAAGACAGCGAGAAAGGGAAGAGAAAATGTCTCTGTGTTTTATGAATGCGGGGCATCAAATGATTTGGTAAAAATAATTTTATTTGACTCCTTGGAGCTTATCTTGGAGAAGAATAATTTTATATAGTATTTCATACTTTGGAAATGGATTTCTCTGTATCAGCTAGATCAGTAGAAGTGAATATACACTGTGGTGGTATGATTAATTTTACTTTTCCCCTCAAGAAAGAAAGGAAAATATGCTATTCTATTAAAGTATTTCTTGGTGGCTAGGTCTTTATTTCTCTGCTCATAAACCTGGGTATACTTTTATAAAAGTCTTGAGTGTGTTTCTTTCTTGCTATGGTTCCATGTTATTCCCATTCATCTGTTCAGCTAGTATTTGCTGAGCACCTATTACGTGTCCGGAACTTCTCCAGCTCCTGGGGATCCTGTCTTTAGGGAACGTATATCTTATATTCTAGAGGTGATGAGCGAAAGAGAAAGAAATATATGTCATCCAGAGATAAGAACTGTGGAGAATAAGAAAGCACAGCAGTCAAGATAGTGGGGATTGAGAGTGGGAATATGCTGTGTACAGAAGGTGGTCTCATTGGGAAGGTGACATCTGAACAGAGACCTGAAGGAACCAGGAAAAAAGCCTTAGCAACACCCGGCGAAAGAGCCCCAGTGGTGATGGGAACAAAGGCAGCTCCATGGGAAGGCGTGAGGTGGTGGAGACCCCCCCCCCGCCCCCCGAAAGGTCCTGGGCCCAGATCTGTAGGATCTCACAGGCCAAGGGAAGATTTGTGTCTTTTCCTGTGTGAGTCGCATCTTAAAGTGATCAGTGGCACATCTTCTGCCCAGCATCCCTCATCTTCTTTCTGTACATCCCCAGCCTTGTCAAGGTTTAACAAAACAAAACAAAATCAACCTGAAGAACATGTGTTCCATGCAAATAACTGAAATCTAGGTATCTATTTCTGTTTAAACTCTCTTTTTTACATGCGTCAATGGCTGGGGAAAGCAGCCTTTGCTGCTGACCTATTTAAATGTGCTGAGTTCATGTCCTTGCCGGGCCAACAAAATGGACTTACCCCTGTGCATGGATAGGAGGTTGCTGTATTGTTGATTTCGTGATTGACTGGTGAGGGTTTTTTTTGTTGTGTGTCTGGCTTTGTCGTTCACCTGCACCAGGACAGTTTTAGAAAGCAAGCTCGGGAGGACAGGTATGTTTTTGGTAAAATGGTTATTGTGATTGACTCTCTGACATCCATTTCATCCCATCATGGTCACTGTGGTCGACTCCCTCACACCCAGGCCCCGGGCTCCTTGCCAGGTGTTGGTTAAGGAGTGGGCTGGGGACTCAGTCATGGTCATGGCCAAGGTTGGAGGGACTTCATGAAGGGTTTTCTTGCCTCTGAGAAAGACACGAAGGTTGTCCTTTTCCTCTGCTCATTGTTGTTTCTGTAGGTGAAAGAAGCCAGTGTTTTCTGAGCTATGGAGTCAACTCTGTTGCCCACCCATTTTGGGCTTTTTTTGGTGCAAAATCATATATTCTTGTGTGAAGTAGGTTTGTTTACTTATTTGTTTCATTTGTAGTTGAAAGCCTCCTAAGGGGTATCAGCTAGATTAGTAGAAGTGAATATACACAGTAGTGGTATGATTAATTTTCAGAACATCTTATGTGGATTTACACTTAGCTTCCTGAACATTCAACTTTCTGAAATTATTTAGATTAAAATGGAAGCAGTTACTCTAACCTCTGGATACATGAGAGGATTGTGATAATTTGGTGTATTTCAAGAGCTGAAAGGACTCTTTGGCAATATTAATTTATTCTAATAACCAGAGTAGTCTCTACTTTTTAACAGCAGGGCTGACAGTAGTAAAAAAGAAAGGTACATTTTAAGATACAAACCCATGCCCCTATGCTAGATTCACTGGGGGCTATTCTTGCATAACACAGGTACTTGAAGAACTTTAAAAAAGTATCCAAGAACTTTGGATTCAACCCTTTGTCCCATTTACTAAGGGTAGTCGTGGGCACAGGTGACACTGGCAGGCAGAGGCAGCAATGTGCAAGGGTTTTCCACCAGCAGGAACGGAAGTCTCATCGATGTCTGTACTTTTCCGTCATCCAACCGAGGGTAGTGGGTTAACACTGTTGCTGCTTTATTTATTTAGAACGATATTTTTGGCGTTTTGTTCTAACTCACATATCTCTTTTAGTAGTTATAAAGGCTTGGAGTGGAACCTGGCTCCTCAAAAGGGGAGTGAGCAGGTAAAATGAAAAAGTTTGGCCGAGACCCTGGGAAAATGCTAACAGTGAGTGTCTTTTCTGCATCAGAACTGAAATCTGAGAGGTTCCGAGGTTCTGCACAAGGTAGCTTTGTGCATATTTCTCCGATTGCCGAGTCTGGAGGGACCTACCTGACAGGCCTCTGGTAATCAATCCCAAAGGACACACTGTTCTCTTTCAGAATGTTCTAGGGAAGGGTGGACAGGAGAGTGTGAAATAAGCATTCTCTTCCCAAGCACCCCATCCCAAGCACGGCACTGCTCTGGAGTGCTGACAGAGAAAACCCCGCGTCTGTCTTGCCCCCTCACCTGAGGATAACAACGAGCAAACAGCACCAAAAGTGTCCCAGGAAGATGGTTCCTTTTTTTTTTTTTTTTTTGGCAAACTCTAGAAACTGCTTGTGTTACGGTGTCCAGAGAGAGTAAAAGGGAAATTCTATAAAAAGATTTCAGCTAATGAGCGTTTACAGGGTGCTCATTGCTATTGCTACCGTGTGATACTACTTAAGCTTTGCAGAGATAACCTAAAATTTGCCTTTTGTCTCCTCACCTGCTTAAAGGGGAAAGCAGAAACACGAGGTGTTATTCTAAAGTAAGGAGGTTGATTTTCATGGGAGGCTTAGGACAGGTCAGTCTCATTACTTTGTCTCTTTTTTTTTTCTGCAAATCATGCTGTTTTACAAACATTACAGAATTCTTTTATTTATATGCTTGTTTCTCATATTAAGACTGCTCAGTGGGGCAAATAGGAGACCCCTCCCCCATTAAATAGAGAGAATCAAGTGGTAGGAGAGAAGGGAGGGAGTTTAGAAGGAGAAGAAACAACAGAATTTGCCTCTAGGACACTGAGAAGTGAGAAGATGGAAGAAGTGGAGATGTGTCCAATTAAAAAAATAAATGGTTGTAAGAAGCAACACTCCCAATACAAGATCTTCATGTAGTTGGTCGAATACGGTAGGTTCTAGACATAGCTTTCAAGGAAAGAGATAATTATTATAAGAATATTAGCAAATGGTTAATGAATACTTATCATGTATGTGTTCATAACTGGTGGGAAGCAAGACTTTATATATGTTACACAGCTAATTTTACTCCCAATTATTCAATAAGGTAGGCATGATTTTTATTTCCATTTTTTTTGAGGAGATAATTGAAGATCAGACAGATGAACTTCCCTAAGGTCTTAGTTGATAACTAGTATAACCAAGATTTAGACCAAGAATGAGCCACTAATGGCTACCCTATACTGCCTTTGAATTCTTGAGGAAGGAAAAGAAAATATGCAAGTGAAATCACTCTGTTTTTTAAAAAAATAGTAGCAATAGGCACTGAAATAGAATTTTAATGTTTAAAAAGTCTTTAGAGGTCAGTTTTTTTTCTTTTAATCATTATCCTTTCTTTTTATTTTTTTTAATTTTTAAAATAAATCTTTATTGTTCAGATTATTACATTTGTTCCTCTTTTTTTTACCCCCATAGCTCCCCTCCACCCGGTTCCCACCCCTCCCTCTGCTCTTACCTCCTCCTCATTGTCCTCATCCATAGGTGCATGATTTGTGTCCAGTCTCTCCCTGCACACCCCTCACCTCTTTCCCCCTGAGCATTGTCAGTCTACTCTCTTTCTTTGCCCCTGGGTCTCAGGGTCCTTTTATATTCACCAGTTTATTCTTTCATCAGATTTTTTTATTCACTTGTTTTTTAGATTCTCTTGTTTATAGATATGTATTTGTTGTTCATAATTTTTATCTTTACCCTTTTCTTCTTCTTCCTCTTTTTAAAGAATGCCTTTCAGCATTTCATATAATACTGGTTTGGTATTGATGAACTCCTTTAGTTTTTTCTTATCTGTGAAGTTCTTTATCTGATCTTCAGTTCTGAATGATAGCTTTGCTGGGGAGAGTAATCTTGGTTGTAGGTTCTTGCTGTCCATCACTTTGAATATTTCTTGCCACTCCCTTCTGGCCTGCATAGTTTCTGTTGAGAAATCAGCTGACAGTTGTATGGTTATTCCCTTGTAGGTAACTAACTGTTTTTCTCTTGCTGCTTTCAAGATTTTCTCCTTATCTTTTGCCCTTGGCATTTTAATTATGATGTGTCTTGGTGTGGTCTTCTTTGGATTCCTTTTATTTGGGGTTCTGTGTACTTCCTGGCCTTGTAAGTCTATTTCTTTCACCAGGTGCAGGAAGTTTTCAGTCATTATTTCTTCAAATAGGTTTTTAATATCTTGCTCTTTCTCTTCTTTGGCACCCCCATAATTCTGATGTTGGTACACTTGAAATTGTTCCAGAGGCTCCTTACACTATCTTCATATTTTTGGATTCTTTTTTTCTTTTCCAGTGAAGTGTTTTTTGCTTCTTTGTATTTCAAATCTTTGACTTGATTCTTGCGTTCCTCTACTCTGCTGTTAGGTCTCTGTATAATATTTTTTATTTCAGTCAGTGTATGTTTAATTTTTAGTTGGTCCTTTTCATCTCCTCTTGGGTCTTGCTAAATTTATCCATCTTTTCTAGGAAATTCTTGAAAAACCTTATAACCATGGCTTTGAACTCTATATCCAGTCATTTGTTTTCCTCCATTTCTTTTGTTTGTGATCTGTTCCTTTGTCTCCACATTTTTACTGCTTCCCTGAGTTGGTAGAGTAGTTTTGTGTGCTAGTTGTCCTATATGGCTCAGTAACTCTACCTCCCCAGATACCTGAGGTGGACTCTCTTAGTGCATTCCTTTGTGGACTGCGTGTACAGCCTTGCTGTAGTTAAGTCTTGATTGTTGTTGGTATTATGGGGGGGGGGGGGGGAATTGACCTTCAAGACAATTGGTTGTGAGGATCAGCTATGTGTATGCCAGAAGAATTTCTGTGCTGGAGTGAGCCTTATGATACAAGACTTGCAAAATTGCAAAAGCCTCTCTTTCCAGTTTGGATGGCGCAGAGTCTCAGAAATGAGCAGACAGCCTTGGCTTCCTGTCAGCCCTGCCCTATGTGGCCCCCTCAGTAATCACTGCAGCCCTCTCTGTGCACGTGTGTGCCTCCAGACCTCTGCCTTTCTCAGCTCCCCTGAGTTTCTGTGTGCTCTGGAGAATCCTGTGAGTCTGGGTCCCCAGCATCTCCCCTGAAATTGGGGTTCAATGCAGTCGGAAGTGGATTTCAGTGCAGTTGGGAGGTTCTGTCTTTCTCCCACTAGAGAAAGCCAGCGGAACAATCAGTGTGTGCTCTCACATGCCACTAGACTTCTGCCTTTTCATGCCTCCCCTAAGTTTCTGTCCACTCCCCCTTTTCATGACAGTCCAGACTCCCCCATTATGAGTCTTGCCCAGAACTGGGGTTTAGTGCAGTCAGATCTGGGGTTCAGTGAAGTCAGGAGTTTCAGTCTCCCTCCCACTAGAAAAAGCCAGCCACGCACTCCACTGCCCATACTCTCCATATGCGTGTCTCTGTACCTCAGCTTTTTGCAGCCCCTTGGGTCTCTGTGAGCCCTTCTCTTTCCTTCTAGTTGTAGAGTTTCCACTTAGCCAGCTTTCCTGTGTTCTGGATAATGTCTGTTCTGTCTTGTAGCTGTAGTTTTGAAATTGTTGTGTGAAGCAGCAGTTTAGGTGTTCACCTATGCTGCCTTCTTGATTTCTCCCTAAAATTCTCTAGAAGTCAATTTATAGGAGAGAAACTAGAAATTCAGGGAGAGTGTCTGAAAATCCTTAAGCTGGAATGTGATACCTTGAACGAATTTCTACCCTTGTAGTTCAACTTTCTAGAAAGGATAAATGCATATTGTGTCCTGTCAATTTTTCCCCAGCTTGTTTATGATGAACGTCATGGCAGATATCTATTTTAAATTGGACCCTGTCATGAGTAATGTTTGAAGAATTTCATGTACTTGGCAATTTATACTGAAAGCAAAGCTGGGATGTAGGACATTTTTCTTTCTTATTGTGCATTGCGTGAGAAGAACAGATTGCTAATGTAGTTTATTTAGGAAGTGTAGTATACTGACAGTAATTTAAATGATTATTATTTTATAATGCCAAAGGCCTTAGAATATAGTTTAAACATGGCTTGGTGTTTTGTAGCTAGGTTACAAGATAGATACCAATATAAAACAAATTGAGGTACAGAAAATTTATCCTAAAATGTCAATTCTGGGACATATTTGGGTGAGCATGTGAGAAATGAGACACAAATTATACTTGACACCTTGAAATTTGCAACGGATATTTCAAAGCGAAATGTACGGAAGTTGTTGCTCTTTGAGCTCACTTTTTGACCTATCCAAATGTTGAAATGAAATGAGTAGGAATTATATAAGGATGAAATATTTTACATTGATGATTTCACATAATTGTCATGACTTAAATATTTTGCAAGTTTTAAAAATAAATAAGCCTAGTGAATCAGGTCTAGGATAATAAACCGAATGCTGTAAAAATCCCTCAACTGCTTACTAGACATTTTATTACTGAATTTTCTCCTGGGGTAAGAGTGGGAGGTGGAATTTCCTACGTGATTTATAACATGAAATTTAAGATGTAAAGAACTGTGTTGCTCTTTCTATTTTAAAGGACCCCACCAGAGTTTTTGTTCAGTTCCCCTCAGTAGTCACCCTGTAATTTCCACCTAGATTCTGCACTGATCGCATGGTTTTCAATACAATACATTTTATTTGGCCTGCGTGTATGTTGAATTCATTCATTCCATGCCCCTGTCAACTGCTGAGAAGAAAAGTTAGACTTGTGATGAATTCTGTTGGATGAATCCTTCCTTTTATTTCCCCTCTCTCCCTTTATTTTGTCTTACTTCCCCTTCCCTTCCCCTCCTCTCCCTCTCATCCTTTCCCTCTCTCTCCAAATACTTTACTTGAAAGGAATATTACAAAATAAATTAACTTTAAATATTTGCGATTTGATGTGTTGGGGCAACCTAGGAGTGTTTGACATGGAGTATTGGTACAGGGGAAATGGGAATGCTTTTTAGGTGTTTAATAGTGTGGGCCTGAGCCAGGATATGCTAGATTATGCTTCAGTAACAAATAACCTCAAGCTCTCAGTGGCTGGCACAATGGAAGTTTCTTCTCATTAAGGCTCTATATCCACTATGGGTTGGTATCCAGACTGAGAAAGGTTCCTCTGTGATATCCCCTTCCATGGTCAGCCTTACACTGGCAAAGGAAAGTAACTTTCTGTCTGTAAGAGAGTCACTGGGCAAAGCAAGCCCTACAGGATGCCTGCTGGTAGAGGGGCCAGATACGAGGTGGGCAACCAGGTATCTGAACAGGAAAGCCAGAAACCACTGACAGGTAGTACTTCCCCCTGCCTTCCCCTGGGAAGGAGTGAGATCAGTAGCAGTTAAGGTGGATGCGTTGCCAACCACACTCCAGCCTGGTGCTGCCCCTCTCAGAGAATCTGCTTTTTAAAAAGCTATGGTCAGAATTTGACAAACCAATATTGCATATGGAGGCAATGGTCAAATAAGTGATTCCCTGGGTATGTTTGTCTATTCATTCTTTTCTTCATTCCTTTGATCCCTTCAATAAATATTTATTGAACTATCATATATCAAGTACATAATGTAAGCCTTGATTTATTTATTTTCTTTATTTTCATTTTACTTGTATAATCTTTGGTGTTTGTTTCTTTAATACATTTTTTTATATGTGTGTTTATTTTGAGTCTATTATTTTTGAACTTTCTTGGGGTATGAATCTGATCTGTTTTCTTTACCAGATTATCCAGATGTGTTCTTACAAAATATTTGAAAGCCAGAGAGAAAGCATAGCGTATTGGTTGTATTTTTTTCTCAATATTTCTATGAAGTGGTTTCAATTAAAAAAAACAAAACCAACAACACAAAAAAACAACTATCCTAGTTTATTAACACTTTGATTAACATCTTAAAATTTTACCTATAATACATAGGATAATTTTCCCCTTGCTCTTTTAGTTGTAAAAATCAGATGACTCTGTTAACATGTCATTCAGGTGATTCCTAAAATCTCTGCATATTGAGTCAAATTATTTTCTCAGGGAGGGATACCATTTAGACACTGAAATAAGGGATGGTCCTTGTGTGCAACTAAAAAATTTCTTTTTCAGTAATCGCCGTCTCTTCTCCATTTCATTGTGCAGCCTGACTTATAATGCACTCCAGTTTGTCTTCCTCAGATCCAGGTGAGTGCAGGAAGTGTCTGACTTATCTTTGCAGCCTCACCTGATACTTGTACATAGCAGCTGTTCAATAAAAGCTCTCTAAATAGATTCGATGTTTATTGTCTATGGCGATTGAACTTTTGAAAATGTTACAGCGCTAAAAATGAAACAGTAATCATTTAATACAGAAAGCGGCTGTGAAACCACTAGTAAGTTTGAGGAGAGATGAAAAGAGAAAGACTGCATTGAAGGTTCTCTGGATGGAATGTTTTAGCCTGTTTAGATCGTCTTGACGTGTATCAAGGGAGCAATTTGTTTCACTTTGCCTCTATAAATAATGTTTCTGAAATTTAAAAAAAAGAAAGAAAGAGCTTTCTGATGTAATGGAGCCTCCATCAATCACTCGTGCTTTCTTCTTAGGAGCTTTAGTATCTGCTTTTTAGGAGGATGGTTGAAGCAAATTCTTCTGGGACCAAATCCATTGCTTCTGCCTCACAGAAACATAATTAATTGACATTATAAAAGCTACTTTATTATAGTCCTGTTCTGAGCCGGAGCAAAGAATATTATTTGATTTATGGTTTATGTACAGTCTACTTTCAGAATTTGGCGGTGTGCTCTGGTAGCTGTTTTAGTGGATGACTTTCATTTTTATTCAGTAAATTATCTGGCACTGCTGTGGGCTGCTATCAGAAGCTTGACTTTTACTTCACTGCACTTGGAAGGCTGAACACAGGAAAATATTTCACAATAAATGGGAAGGTTGGTCTTATGTGCACGAGGAGAAGGTACCTAGGGATGAAAGCTCTCAGTAAATGATTTTTCTCTTTTTCAAGGGTTTGGATATTAATGAGAAAAATTATTGAAATGTCAAGGATGTTGCTTTGTGACTTAGATTCCCTAACAGATTCCAACACTGGATTGCAGTGTAACACACTAAAGACACTGACAAGATTTTTGATATAAAAATTATTGCAGCAAAATACTAGATAATCATACTTTCCTTTGGTGTGTATGGTAATCATGATTCAAGTGAACTGAGGCAGCATTCTATCTAATAAAGAGGGGATATGCTAATTGACTGCACCACCCTCAAAGATGACAGCATCCACAGCCACAAGATGGCAGGGCCCAGTCCCCTCAATCCCCCAGCCATCCAGGGCCCACCCAAGGCACAGGCAAGCTTTTGATGGCGGCTGCCCAGCCGCCCAGGGCTGGACCGAGGTGCAGGTAACCAGGGCCAGCTGAGGCTTGCGCTGCTGGCAGTGGCAGCAGCAGAGGTGTGATGGGGCGTAGCCTTCCCCTGATCACCAGGTAGCCTCCCACTCCTAAAGATTCCCGGACTGTGAGAAGGGGCAGGCCAGGCTTAGAGACCCCCTTCCAGTGCATGAATTTTCATGCACCGGGCCTCTAATATCTATCTATCTATCTATCTATCTATCTATCTATCTATCTATCATAAAAGATCCCAACAAGGAAACGATTTTATGTTTCAATGAAAAGATTCTCTCAAAGTTACCATGCTTAATATGATTAAGAGTTGTGACATTTATTCACAAGTCATGGGCATTCTTGACAGTGTGAGACTATGGGTATGAGTGAGTATTCCTATTGGCTCTTCCAAGGTGTCCTACAAGTCTCATATGTCAGTTCACGTCTATGTGCCTTGTGGCTCTAGGATCCTTCAATGGATCCCAGCCTCATGTTCATGGTAACAGATCCCTCTGGCTTTCTAATGAAGAGGCTTTCTATTGGTCTTTTGTGCTGGTTCTTGGGATTTAGGTAAAAAGAAGAGTCTCCTTTGTGAGTTTGGACTCTGCACTGGGTACTTCCTGTGGTCCTTAGCCCCCACACCAGGAATCCTGGAGGGGTGGTCAATGTCCATAGGTGAGTGATACCGGTGTTGTCCTTTGGCCTATGGTGCCCTCTGAGGAAGGTGCCAGGCTAAGAAAAACAAAAGAAGACCAAACCAAACAGCCCCAGTCTAGACTTGAATATTTGAGTATTTAAAGCCATTAGCCGATGCAGCTACTTTCCCTAGTGTTTTTAATATTTTGATTTTGTCACTCAACAGATCCGCTAAGTGCCTATTGCTGGGCTTAGTTTTTGTAGGTATCACTAAAAACCATTCCTGGAAACAATGCAGACAGGAAGCATTTATACATGTATTGGCCTGGTTTCATTTCATACCGCCCCTCGCTTAGTGTCTTGTCTGTAACTGGTGCGTAAAATGCCAGGGTGCATGGTTGAGGAATGAGTTCCCCACGGATTTATTCGTAGATGGCAGTGAAGTGAACTAGGGGCAGGTGGACAGGGGTAGGGGCATACTAGCCCAGGAGTGCTTGAAGGAGTTAAGGAAGAGAAAAGGTGTGGTCAGAGGAGGTTGAACAGAGACGGCCAGCTTGGAGAAAGACGCACATCCGATTTGCTTGCAGCTATCAGCCTGTGAAATCTTCAGAACAGAAAAGCTGTGGAAAGGAGGGGGTTTTGCACTGAGACAGAATTGTCCATGCTCTGTCACTTATTGGCTGTGACCTTGAGCTGCCCAAAAGGTGTCTTTGGAACAAGTTTAGTAATTGAGATAAGGTTGTATTTTGCTCTGCATTATCTTGAGAATTAATAATGTATGTGAAAGCGGCTAACAACGTGTGTGTATGTATATGTGAATGCATGTGTATGTGTATATATAAAATTTCATTTTATAATTTAGCAAGTGCTGCTTGTGGGGTAGGCTGTGTTCTCAGCACTTTTCAAGTATTAACTAATTTCATCCTCACAGCAACATATTAGGTTGGTGTTATTTTTCTTGCTTTTCAGATGAGGAAATTCAGGCATTGGCCAGAAACATAACATGCCCATAGACATCCAGCTAGTGAGCAGTGGATTGGGCTGTGATCCCAAGTGATGTAAGAGGAGCCAGTACTCTAGATGCTTCCAACACAGTGAGACCTTTCATTGGAGTTCCTACCATGGATATCAATGAAAATACCGTAGTCTCTGAGCCACTTTCATGTTAGTCAAATCTGCCATTTATCCCCCGACCCCTTTTAAAAAACACTTAGAGCAATTTTGGAGGTTAAATTGTATTTAATTGTATTTTCTGGTTATATTACTATGTAAGTCACTTAGCCTGCTAGCCTCAATTTCTTCTAAATAAAATAGAAACATGTGTCTTAGGCAGATAGCAGAATGCATATGAAAACAATAAACTGGAAGACATCATAAAAATGAAGGCCACTACCACCATATTTGATGCACTGGCTGTGATAAAATGCACATTTATTTCCCTAGTGATGGCATACAAAGAATAATTACACTGGCTAATGCTTGTTAAATATCTATGATGTCGTTAAGTACCTGTGATATATTAAATTTACTTTCAAGTCCCATCTTACACAGGTATTAGGTTTTAAATTTAAACTCAGTATCTAAGGTGAAGAATGTAGTAAAAATTATCCTTAAAACGACTTAATGCCTACCCTTCCTCAGTTGATTCCAAGGTCTTTTTTTGCTTTTGTTCCTGAATACATCCCACAGCCTGAAATAGTGATCAGTACAATTTGTTGAATGAATTAATAGTTGATTTGCATATTTTTAAAAAAGGTGACTAAGTTAATGCTGGCAGTAAAGGGCTCATCCTCAGAAATCCTCATGGGTCCTCCCTCTGTGGAATCTGCATTGTTGGATTTCTCTAATTTAAGGCAAATATAACATGACTCCACAGGCACTTTTTCACGCTTACCACAAGCTTTACAATCCCTATGACTATCCATTTCAGAAATGAGGAAACTAACACACAGAAAAGTCAAGAAATGTGTCCAAATACTCTCAGCCAGAGCCTCCCTGCTGGCCTTCAAAACTGGCACATTCTCATGTTTAAAATGTTGGGTTTTCCAGTCTTCCACCTGCAGCTAACTGTATGGTGTCTATTTGTTCTGAGTGTAAGTAAGGAATGAATGAGCCATAGAACTGAGTAGAGTTGTTTCTTGTGTGCTTCCGTGGAATCGGAGGGAGTAGTCAAATCAACAGGTATTGTTTCTGGAATCACATCTTTGTTTTGTTTAGCCCTTCCTCAAACATCTGTGAGGCTTTGAACCTTTGGGAGTTCAGCTGGACTAGGATGAGGGTAAGCTTCCAAAATGGGAAACTATTGGCCCCAACAATTATTGGCTTGGAATCTTCTTGTACTTAAATTGGTCCTAAAGTTTTTGATAAATTTCAAAGATGATCAACAATGTGGTTTTGGAATTAAGGCCCTTTAGCTGTGGGAACCAGTGACCCAGGATAATTTGTTGGCATCTGCATACTGATTGAAAGTATTTTATGACATTTCCTAGCCCTGAGGTGGTTAGCACATAGGTTGTGTGCAGGTCAGTGTGGGAGAGTGTGCTTGCTTCACTTTCAGGACTTCTTATTACATAAGCTTAGAAACTTGTCTTGAAATTTCTATGATATGACTCCTTACTCCTGAAGTGATGCCAGGGTTTATGTTTTTGATGCCAAATTAAAAATTTTTTGTTGGTAAGCAATTGTATTTGACTCATTATTACTCATAAGCACCTGATGTCAGTGACTTGAATTTTGAGTCAGCTCATTAGGAAATATTCAGCAAACAACATTCCTTGAGGCTCTTCTGGGAGTTGGGTATCAAGAGGGTTAATACAGTAGACTATTTCCATTATGACATCTCAAATTTGAATGATATGCCATTTAGGTGAGTCAGAAAATGTACCCGGTGATAACCAGACTACTTGATATTGGGTAAATATTGACTGATTTGGTTAATCTTTTAAAAATCTGGACATCTTTGCTATCATTAAAAAGCTATCATTTATACCTAAATGGGGAAGGTGATGATTTGATAGCTGTAAGCTGGTCTGAGCTTTATTCAGAAACTGTGTTGAAATTCACTTATGGGTGGTTTCTACAGATGATGTCACGATACACTAACACTGTATTAATCTTTTAAAAGTCCATTCTTGGCTCTTTTACTCCGGTGATGTTGCCAGATTTTACAGCTGCTGTATAATTTGAAATAATGTGAAAACTGCTGTGTTTACTGAGCAAAAGGGCTAATGATGAATTGGTTTTCAGGTTACAAGTTGATTGAGTTGAGTAATAGCCAACTTTATTCACTTTTCTCTGATCCTTTTTAATTTTTTAAAATTTTTTAATTTTTTAATTTTTTCCCCTATTGCCCTCCCCACCCCCCAGTACA